>PVLD010023731.1:0-26864 GCA_004027595.1 Dinomys branickii | reverse complement strand
GACTGGCCAGTATGAAAAAGTCATCCAATAACAGATGCTGGTGAGGCTGTGGAGAAGTAGGGACTCTATTACACTGCTGGTGGGAATGCAGACTGGTGCAACCACTGTGGAGAGCCGTTTGGAGATTTCTCAGCAAACTAGGTCTAGAGGTTCCATTCAAACCAGCTATTCCTCTTCTGGGTATTTTCCCAGAAGATCTTAAAACATCATATCACTCTGACATATGTGCACCCATGTTTATAGCAGCACAATTTGTAATAGCTAAAATGTGGAAGCAACCCAAGTGTTCATCCACAGAAGACTGGATTAAAAAATTGTGGCACTTTTATATAATGGAATATTATTCAGCTATAAAGAAAGTTTTGAGAACTTTGTAGGCAAGTGGTCAAAACTGGAGTCCATACTCATAAGTGAAATAAATCAGTGATACATGTGCAGGCAATTCATTGCATCACTGGTGTAAAACCCGAGCATGGAAATATAAACTAAGAGACATGAAGGAAATCTGTTCAAAAACAAAGAACAGATGGGACAAGGGAAAGGAGAAAAGAAAGTGACAGAAATGTATGTATGTATGTATATGTGAATATACATATATGCAGGAGGGCTAACATGGTTCTACTATTGTATTATATCACTTAATGCTAAGGAATAATTGATGACGGGTTATTTGATCAATATGGTATGTCTGTATGTATTATCCTGGACACACACTTCGAAGATATCAATATGCAAAGCAGCAACTATTGGTGGGTTTTGTTTTTGTTGTTGTTGTTTGCCTATTTGTTTTCTGTCTTTGGATGTTTGGTTTTTGTGTTTTTCTGTTGTTGAGAGGATTAATGGTCTGACCAATTTTGTATGTCTGTATATGGGTTCATATATTTACACTTTGAAGATATCAATGGATAAAGCAATAACCATTGTTGAGACCATGTCACCTTGTCTATAGATCAGTTGTGATTGTACTATTTTTTATGCTAATTGGTGTCTGTTTGTTAATATTTTTATGTACTTTTATTTAAAAATATATATATATTGGTTCATACTGCCCTAAATATGCTTATGTTTACATGTATAACGTCGAATTCAAAGTTATTATTTGTATAGAGAATGAGGTGTACACACCAAGAAAATTTCAAACATTGGAAAATCCCAATTAAAAACTACTAATAAAATTTATTTTTTAGTGGTCTGTACCTACCCACTGTAAAAAAACAAAACAAAAACTTGTCCTGACCCGTGGGTAGTCAATGGAGACTCTAGAGGGGGAGGACGGAATAAAGAGACAAGAGACACAAGAAATGGAGACAAGACAGGAGTCTGATCAAGTCTCGTTTATTGAGCAGAAAGCTCAGGTTTATATACAGTGCGGGAGTGGGGATTGACGTCAGCGGGTAACTACGCAATGGAGGGAGGTCCAGATATCACGGGAGGGATGTCCAGGCATCAGGCGATAGCATGTGACTACATCATATGATTTTCAAGAAACAAACTTAGCTCAAAGAAAATAGAAACTTAACACTATAGCAACTGAAACTAAACTCAAGACTCTTAAGATGGCTGAAACATTACAAAATGGATGCCGACCGCAGGTCTTTCGGCAGTCTCCCACAGGTCCCCCTTTTTTATTTTATATTATAAAAAGACCAACATTTCTTGAGGGGACTGTGCCTATCTTAGGTCAGGATGCTTTCACGTGGGACCAAGCTATACCTTACCCGTCATTGGAAAGCAAGGCAGCAAAAGGCCTTGTTCCTGTCTTAGGCGGTAGTTGATAATACACGTGAGCTTCCAGTTGCCCATCTCTGGCTATCCAGTCCAGTGCACCAAGGTGAGAAAGTTAAAACAGCCTGCGGATATTACTGGGCATCATCATAATCTACTTTCTCGAGGTCTCTATCGGCCATGTCAAGCCTGTGATAATGGACCTGAATTTGTTGCATCTTAATAGCATCCACTTGTTGTTCAGTAAAGGCCATCAGTTTGTTAAGAATACAAGGTCCAAACAAAAGAAGCACTAATAACCCAGCCAAAGGTCCCAACAGGGGGAGAAGGTAGGGTAGGATTCCATTCCATGTGCTCCAAAGTGGATTTTAAAATAATTCTCTTTGTCTCTTTATCAGAGCTTCCTGGAGCTTTTTTATCTTATCTCGAAGGATGCCAGACTTGTTTGCATAGAAACAACAGTGTTCCTGTAAAGCCAAACAAATCGCTCCCTGTTCTGCAGTTAAAAGATCTAGTCCTCTTCTATTTTGGAGGACTACCTCCGCTAAGGAATCTATCTGATCTTCAATATCTTGTATAGTACTAGACAAGTTTTGGACATCATCAATCAATTGATTAGAGAGTTTATTATAAGAATGTACAGCAACTCGTATCCCTGCTGAACCTGTGACTAGGGCTCCTGAGATACCTAATCCTACCAATATAGGAATAAACATAACTACTCTTTTTGTACGGCCTGTAGCATAATCAAGGCTGGGGACGGGAATAGGTTCATCCCCAGGTACAATTTCTATATCAGGTAATAAGGTAGCTATAGTACATAACCCTGTCCAGTTGGCAGGTAAAAAGGTGAAAGCTAGATTTCCTCCACATATGAATATTTGTCCTTTTAAGAGACAGATAGAAGAACTGTAAGTAACTATCTGAGTACAATTAGCAAAAGTAACAAATCCAACATCAATCGCATATATTTGTTGTTTTGGAAATTTCTTTGTATACAGGAGGTAAACTTAACGGCTAAAGGTTGAATTCTAAATGGTAGACCTACGGTGCAGTTAGGATGTGTAGGGTTTATAACATTATATGGAGTGAAATGGGAAGGAATGGCAAGAGGCATGAGAGTACCTTGAGTCATGCACAGCCAACATTCTTTAGCTAAGTTAGGATTAGAAGTATTAAGGGCCATTAAAGTAGCCATCAGAATTTCTGTGGTTTGGGTGTCTAAATCATTTCCTCGTGATTTAGGAAATGTCAGAGGACAATAAGTGATCTGTGGAGACATCTGTTTTATAATATCTTCCATACGTTTTTGTATCTTAATTTCTCTAATTTTGTCTTGTGGTCTGCCACCATCAGAAATATGTAACGGGGCAATTTTTTTCCAGCACACCAGTTTACCTGGGGTGCCTTTGCATGAAGCTTGAGCATATTTATAGTTTTTCAAAATCTGTGAAATATTAGACCAGTTTCCCCAAAGGCACCAGTGGCAGTGTGTTGTAATATGGCTGTAAAGTATATTTTATTATCTTTTCCTGTGCATTCTTGTACTGACTCATAACAGGAAGAATGCATTGTAGCATAATAAGTAGTACATTCCTTAGGACATAGTCTTGATTGACTGTGAAGTATCACTGGAGGCTTATAGTAACATTTGTAGCCTCTCTTTAAAAAATAAACCACTTTATTACCACAGTCTGTAGAGCTGGTATATTGTTCAGGTTTGATAGTAATGGTACCTCCCTCGCAATCACATGGGGCACCAAACATACCTTGTCTGGTTAACATATCAAAATTTTTGGCTGCCATAATTCCTGCCTTCAACGAGGAAGATCCAAGACCACTATCAGAAAGTTGTCACAGGGTGATTAGTACTCCCAATATCAGGATCCAAGTTTTGGAATTCATTATCTGAACAGTAAAAATAAGGAAAATTCTCAGGGCGATTCTTCGTCACTGGAGTCATCATTAAGTTTGTCCTGTATTTGTTGTTTATAATCTATTTGTTTTACCAATTGTTCTGGTAACCATCTTGCAGATTTCATTTCTTTGGAGTATACACATACTGATCCTCGGCCCCAGATAAGGACCGGATCTGGACCATTCCATGAATTAGTTATAGGGTCTTTCCATAGTACAGAAGCAAACTGTTTTTGCGTTTCTGTATGCCAGAAGCGAGTAGCTGCTGATTGTCCATTGGCATCCAAATTTTAAAAATTGAGGATAAATAAAGCATGAGATAAAATGTTTCTAGGGGACCCTTTTGTAGGGTACCATTCCCCCTTTTTTATTTTATCAATAGTAAGTTTTATAGAAAGATGTGCCCTTTCTACTATTCCTTGACCTTGAGGGTTATAAGGTATACCTGTAATATGTTGAATATTAAGGTGTTTACAAACTTTTAAAAAGGTAGAGCTGGAGTAACCTGGACCATTATCGGTCTTTATCTGTTGTGGACATCCCAGGATGGATAGAGCATTAAGCATATGACTAATCACATGTTTAGTAGCTTCACCAGATTGAAGAGAAGCAAAAATAAAACCACTAAAAGTATCTATAATCACATGAACATATTTGAGATTACCAAATTCAGGAATGTGAGTAACATCCATTTGCCATAATGCATTAGGTATTAGTCCTCTAGGATTAACTGCACGATGGGGAGTTGGAAGGTGTGTGGCACAAGGACAATTTTTGACTATTTGTCTAGCCTGTTCTCTGGTAATATTATGCATTTGTCGGAGGGTTTGTGCATTTAGGTGATGTAATTGATGACTTTTTTGTGCTAGGGTAACTTTAACAGTACCATCAGTAGAAGCGATAGCAGCTAATGGATGAACTGTATTTAAGCGAGTAGCTAAATCAGCTTTATGATTGCCTCTGACTAAAGGTCCGGGCAATCCAGAGTGAGCATGTAAGTGCCCTATGAAAAAAGGATGATTTCTCTTAGTAATAATCATTTGGAATTGTCGAAATAATTCTCCAGCGTTGGAAACATTTTTTATTTGACCAGCAGTCTCCAGTAGTGGGACAGAATGTGCGATGTAAGCGCTGTCTGTATAAATATTAAGTGATTGATTAGAAAAGTCAGAAAAAACAGCAATGACAGCATATAATTCTGTCAATTGAGGAGAAGTGCTATTTGTTTGGAATTGTACTGTTTGATATTGGTAAACATAGGCAGCTATGCCCGTTGAAGAACCATCAGTAAATATTAACAAAGCATCTTTCAATGGATAAAGTGTAGTGACTTTAGGAAAAATAAATTCATGTTTATTAACGAAATCAGTGAGCTTGTTTGTAGGATAATGATTATCCAAGAGCCCCATGTAGGAGGCCAAAGCAATAGGCCAAAACTCAGTAGTTTGCATAAGCCAATTAATTTGATTTTTAGTATAAGTTTGTATAATGATATCTCGTTCTTTACCAAAACAACATCTTCCTTGTTCTCTACCTAAGATTATGAGATCAGATACAGCTTGATAGTATGGTCCAATAACCTTTTTGGGCATAACAGGTAAATGAACCCACATTAAAGGTACCGTTTGCCAAAAAACAGCAGCTGGAGATAATGCTGTGTTACAAATAATATATTGTAAAGGTTTGTCATAATCCATGAATGTAACAGTTTGAGATAGGATGGCTTGTTCTACTGTATGTATGGCTTGTCTTGCTTCAGGTGTAAGTACACGAGGAGATGTGGGATTGGCATCTCCATGTAAGATGTCATAGAGAGGTTTTAATTCACTGTAACTGAGCTTTAAATAAGGCATAAGCCAATTAATATCTCCAAGGAGTTTTTGGAAGTCATTTAAAGTTTTAAGCCTATCCAATCTTAATTTTAATTTTTGTGAAACTTGTGACACTGTCAGTTGAAAGCCTAAGTATGTATATGGATCTGTAAGTTGAACCTTATCAGGTGCAATTTGTAGTCCTTTATCAGATAGAGCAGCCTGTAATTCCTCATAACATTGAAGTACTTTACCACCATTTTGTCCAGCTACCAGGATATCGACCATATAATGAATGATACATATATCTGGCCAATGATCTCTTTTAGGTTGTATAGCTAAAGTAACAAAAGATTGGCACAGAGTAGTACTATTTGCCATCCCTTGTGGAAGGACACACCATTGGAATTTTTTCATGGGTGCTTTAAAATTAGTAGCAGGGAAGCTGAAAGCAAACTGTTTTTGATCATCAGGATGTAAAGGAATGGTGAAAAAACAATCCTTTAAGTCTATGATAACCTTGAAATAACCCAAAGGTGTAGCAACAGGTGATGGAAGGCCTGGCTGTAGAGTGCCCATTAGCACCATGGTTTTGTTTATTGCTCTAAGATCTTGTAACAATTGCCATTTGCCTGATTTCTTTTTTATGACAAAAATAGGAGTATTCCAAGGTGAGTTGCTAGGAATTATATGGCCAGATTCAAGCTGCTCCTGTATCAGCGGTTGTGCAGCCACTAATTTTGTAGAAGTTAGAGGCCAGTGATAGACCCATACAGGCTCCTCAGATAGCCATGTAATTTTTTCTGCATGGGTCACAGGAGTGTCCATGGCCCCTATGGAAAATGGCCCAAACCCGCTCTGTCCAGTTTTGGAATGGCCTCTACAGGTGTTGTTATTCCTGTACTATGTTTTCCGAGGCTTTGACCTGGCAAATATCCATGTTTTAACATTTGAGTAGTAACCATATTGTTGGGACTACCCATAATCATGCGAATTTGAGACAATAAATCTCTTCCCCATGGATTTATTGGTAGATCAGCTATAACATAAGGTTGTATGGTGCCTTGATTACCTTCTGAATCTTTCCAAGTTAAAGGTTTTGAACTTTTTTTTGGATTTTGACTTTGCCCTATGCCCCTTAGGTGAGTCATAGTAATGTCCAAAGGCCAAGCCTTAGGCCAATCCTCCTTTTTAATGATAGTAACATCGGCACCTGTATCAGTTAATCCAGAGAATTTTTTACCATCTAACCATAGAGTCATGAGGGGTTTTTGTGTAGAAATAACTTTTGTCCAATATACATCTGACGAGCCAAATCCTTTATTACCCCTTTGTTGCAAAACTACTTTGTTAGGGGTTCAAATTAGGGGTAAAAGCAATAATTGTGCAGACCTCTGTCCTGTTTGGTACTAATGAGTTTAGGAGAGGACGTCATAACCTTTATTTCACCTGTATAGTCATTATCTCTAACTCCTGGGAACACTTGTATTCCATTGAGAGTAGAACTACTACAACCTATTAGGAGACCAAAATTACCCTCCAGTAGAGGCCCAAAAATTCCTGTAGGGAGAGCCTGAACCCCCATTTCAGGTGTTAATACTGTGTGGGTGGTGGAACTGAGGTCCAATCCTGCGCTTCCTGTTGTGGCTCTGCAGAGGTGTGAAATGGATTGTTGTTTTGTGGAACAAAGTTGAGCGCCCCAAAAATTTGTCTGGCTTTGGGTTTGGGGGTGTGGGGCTGGCCCCAATTCCCGTTTCCCTGCGTCGGAGTTAATTCTTTGCCTTCAATATCTCCTTTTGATTCACATTCTCTAGACAATGTTTTCCTCTCTTGCATTTAGGACAGATTCCTGGTGTCTTTGTTTTAGAGTTGTCAATAAAACCTCTGTTACAGTTTTTGAGAAAATGAGCACTTTTTCCACAAGTAAAGCATTTGTTTTTAAATTGTTGAGATAAAAGTTTCTTGATTGTAAATCCTTTTTTAGCAGCAGCCATAGCAAGACCTTGCTGATAAGCAGCTCCAATGTCAGAACAAAGGCATGTATAGCCTGTTAAATTAGTCTTTTTTCTATATGGCCGAATGGCAGCCTGGCAGGCAGCATTAGCGTTTTCAAAGGCCTATTGTCTAACAAAATCTGTGCCTGCATCAGCGCTACCAAAGATTCTACCAGCTGCAGTAATTAAACGATGGACAAGATCTGCAAAAGTCTCACCCGGCCCTTGTCTAATGCTAGTGAGAGAAGAACTCATCTCTCCTTTAAAGGGTAATCTTCTCCATGCTTTATTAGCAGCTGCATGAATTTGTGCATAAAGTCCTGGATCATATAACATTTGAGCCTCTTTAGTATCCAATTTGCCATCTCCTACTAACATATCAAAGGTCCATCCATTGTTTGCTTGAGCATTGCGTCTAGCAATTTCTTTGCAATTTTCCACATATTCTGATTTCCATAGGAGATAATCTCCTCCTGAAAGAGTTGCTCTGGCTAATGTTTGCCAATCTGTAGGTGTAAGCCAATTAGCAGCTATAGAGTCCAAAATTGCTGTAGTATAAGGAGCTATAGATCCGTATTGAGCTACTGCTGTTTTTAGTTCTTTTATCATTTTAAAGTCAAAAGCATGAAGAGCGCGGACAACTTGTCCTTGATCATTTGTTGTTTCAAGTACTGGAAATGTTTCCATAGTATCTGTTTCTATAATGGAACTAGTAGGAGGAATAGACTTTGGAATAATACCTTTTACAGTTGGCTTTAAATTCTGTGAGGTGTCCATTTTTATTTCTGTTTGTGTTTTAGAGTTATCTGTTTTTAATTTTTTAATTGAGCTATAAGATCCTTTTTTTTTTTACGGGACCGGGGATCGAACTCAGGGCCCTAGTGCTCAGCGGCAAGCACTTAGCCCACTGAGCTGTACCTCCAGCCCGAGCTATAAGATCCTGAAGATCTTTTTCTAGTTTTATTTCTTGAGCCAAAAGATCTTGTTTTTCCATTTTTAATTTTACTCGTTCTTTGATAAGTTCAATGTCATTTTTTAATTCTTTACTAGAATCATCAAGGATTGGATATGCTGACGGAGGAGCAGTGGGATTGATGCCATAAGGCGGAGGATGTTGGATAGTGGGCGGCCAATTTAAATTATGAAACTTAGAGGCCATCTTACTGCACGACATTCGGCGGCCATCTTTGCCACATCATCCATATCAGACATTAGAATTTTTGACAAATCAGGATATAGTGTAGTTTTAGGTTTAGCTTCTCCCACTTCCGGCAAATCACAAGGAGTGGGTGTAACTTCCTGTTTCAGACCGGATTGAAACCGGTTTGAACCTGTTTTTAAAGGCCTCATCTTTTTTATATCAACTTTAGAGGACTCTTTGTTCTTAATTTGTTTGGCCTTTTCGTCCTCATTATCACTTTCAAAAGACATAAGGTCTTCATCTTGTTCATTTGTATTTTGTTTCTGAATTGCTGGTTGTTCTAAAGCCTTATTTTGTATATTTTCTTGTAAGATAGTTTCGCCTTTTTCAACCATGTTAGCAATTGTAACATCAAAATTCTTTTGAGATAAAATTTCATTAATTAAATTCCAATATGAAAAAGCAGTTATCGGAACCTTTTCAGGCCCAAAAGCTGTATAATAAGCCTTAAGTGCATCACCAACTCTTTTCCATCTCTTTGAACTAATTGTTCAATAGGAAACCAAGGACAAACCCCATTAATATAATCAAAAAATTCATATAATTGTTTAAATTTAACCTTTACTCCTCGTGCCCTCAAGGCTTTTTCTATGCTTTCAACAAACATCTCATGTTTGCTCATAGCTTGTCCCATTATGTGCTGTTCTTACCGAGGTGCGTCAGACACGGCAGGCTCCCGCGTCGGACCAATCCTCTTTTCCTTTCCTTGTCATGCTGGCTCCCGAACAACGTCCGTGCTCTGAATCCCCCGTTCTAGAGCCCCACGTTGGGCGCCACTTGTCCCGACCCGTGGGTAGTCAAAGGAGACTCGAGGGGGTGAGGGGAATAAAGAGACAAGAGACACAAGAAATGGAGACAAGACAGGAGTCTGATCAAGTCTCATTTATTGAGCAGAAAGCTCAGGTTTATATACAGTGCGGGAGTGGGGATTGACGTCAGCAGGTAAGTAGGCAATGGAGGGAGGTCCAGATATCACGCGAGGGAGGTCCAGGCATCAGGCGATAGCATGTGACTACATCATATGATTTACAAGAAACAGAAACTTAGCTCAAAGAAAATAGAAACTTAACTCAAGATAGAAACTGAAACTAAACTCAAGACTCTTAAGATGCCTGAAACATTACAAAATGGATGCCGACTGCAGGTCTTTCGGCAGTCTCCCACAAAAACTAAACAATAATCCTAGTTGAAAGTGAGAAATAAGGGGCTGGAGGTACAGCTCAGTAGGCTAAGTGCTTGCCGCTGAGCACTAGGGCCCTGAGTTCGATCCCCGGTCCCGGAAAAAAAAAAAAAAAAAAGAAAGTGAGAAATACATTTCAGTTCACCTTGTTTTATTAGAAAATAGTATAATTTAGGTTTAAAGGCCATGGCCCACATAAAAATATATTTAGTTATTTACACGTGATTTACTGAAAAGCAGAGAAAAAAACATTATAGGAGTTCTCCATCTGGGAGTGTATTTCCTTGAAAGCCCATGAATATTGACATTAAATTTTTCATGTGTATGTGTACAGGTGTGCATCAGAAATAAATGGGGAATTTTCACAAGTTTTTTCCAAATAGGCTTACATATATACGGTCATTCGCCTGTGTGCTTTCATGTAGTTGATAAAAAATGTGTTCACTGAATGCTTCCCTCATAGTTTATACGCATAGCGTTACTCTCCAATGTGAGATCTACGTAAATAACAACTTACTAGTAAATCTTTTCCACATGGCCCACATTAGTGTTTTCAGTCCAAGTTTACTTTCATATATTTGATGAGATTGATGTGAAGTGAACGCTTTCCCACACTGCTTGCATACTTGTTTCTCCCCAGTATGAGTTCTTCTATGATTTTACAACATTGCTGTGTAGTGAATGCATTCTGATATTGCTTCAATACATGTGGTTTCTACCCAGTGTGAATTTTTTCATGTATTTGACAAGATTGGTGTCTAGTGAATGCCTTCCCACAGTGCTTGCATGCATAAGGTTTTTCACCAGTGTGAGTTCTTTCATGTATGTTATAATAATTCTTTGTAGTGAATCCCTTCCCACAGTGCTTGCACACATAGGGTTTCTCCCCAGTGTGAGTTCTTTCATGTATTTGACAAGATGGGTGTGTAGTAAATGCCTTCCCACAGTGCTTGCATACATAAGGTTTCTCCCCAGTATGTGTTCTTTCATGTACTTGACAAGATCGGTGTGTACTGAATGCCTTGCCACAGTGGTTACACACATAAGGCTTCTCCCCAGTGTGAGTTCTTTCATGACTTTTAAAATTAGTATTTACACTGAATGCTTTTCCACATTGCTTGCACACATAAGGTTTCTCCCCAGTGTGAGTTCTTTCATGTATTTGACAAAATTGGTGCGTAGTGAATGCCTTCCCACATTGCTTGCACATGTAAGGTTTCTCCCCAGTGTGAGTTCTTTCATGGATCTGACAAGATTCATATCTAGTAAATGCTTTCCCACAGTGCTTACACACATAAGGTTTCTCCTCATTGTGAGTTCTTTCATGTCTTTTACAGTTACTCCTCAGTGTGAATGCTTTCCCACACTGTTTACATACATGAGGTTTCTCCCCTTTGTGAGTACTTTCATGTCTCTTATAATTACCCCATATAGTGAATGCTTTTCCACACTGCTTGCACACATAAGGTTTCTCCCCAGTGTGAATTCTCTCATGTATTTGACAAGATTTGTGTGTAGTGAATGCTTTCCCACAGTACTTGCACATGTAAGTTTTCTCCCCTGTGTGAAAGTTTTCATGTAGTTTATAATAATACTTTGTAGTGAATGTTTTTCCACACTGCTTGCACACATAAGGTTTCTCCCCACTGTGAGTTCTTTCATGTATATGACAAGATTCTTCCATAGCGAATGACTTGCCACAGTGCTTGCACATATAATGTTTTTCCTGAGTGTGATTTCTTTCATGTATTTGACAGTAACTGTGTCTGGTGAATGCTTTCCCACACTGATTACATACATAAGGTTTCTTCCCTGTGTGAGTCCTTTCGTGACTTTGACATTCAGTGTTGCTCCTGAATGACTTCCCACATTGCTTACACACATAGGGTTTCACGGCACTATGAATTTTTTCATGTCTTTGGTAGGAAGTGTGTGTATGGAATGCTTTTCCACATTGCTTACACACATAAGATTTCTTTTCCACATGAATCCTTTCCAGAATTTTACAAGTTTGAATGTTGAAGGTTTTTCCATATTGCTTGCCTTCATATGGTTTCTTCCCTGTATGAATTCTGTCATGGATTTGAAAACCACAGGGGGTGCTAGAGTCTTCCACATTTTTCTGATCAACAAAGGTCTTCCCTCCAAGGTGAGTCCTTTCATTGAGGTCAGAGTAGGATTTCCCACATTGCTCATATTGATGGGGTTTCTCTCCATTTTTTGTCCTTGCATGCTTCTGAAAGGACTGGAAATCATTGCAGGTTTTACCACGCTCATTACATTTACTCAGCTTGTCATCAAGTACCACATACTCATGCGGCTTGTCTCCAGTGTGATGTAAAATGGGCACATTCAATGATAAACGCCCAATCAGGGTCTCTTTACAAACAAGACTTCCGGCTGGTTTTAAAGCAGCTCGTCCTATGTCCACATTACAACCTGAAGTCAAACTGAATCTGTTTTCATGTTGATTGAAAGATTTATACTGATAGCATTTTGCTACCTCTTCATTTCTGTAAAGAGATAAAATATCAATCACAATAAAATGACCACTGTATCAATTATTTATGAGGACAACTTCTGGCTTGGTGCCTCCTAAGACATTTTCACAATGAAGAGACTGAAAACTCTGGAGATGCCTTTGAAATGACCTTTTTTCAAATAAATGCATTCGTTTCTTAATTTTAAATTGAAATATATTTGCAATATGTAAAATAAAGCCGAATTTAAGTCATGAATTCATATGGGTATCATGTACTGATCATTTTTCACACTTTTCCCCCAACCCTCTTGCTTCTATCACTTCTTAATTTTGTTCTCTAATTTATAATTTAGTATCTCATATAGAAAAAAAAACAAAAACACTTGGTAATTCACTTTTCGTGTCTGAGTTACTGCATTTAACATTGTGAGGTAGAGTCCCTTCTTTTTTTGCCAGAAGGTATGAGACACACCGTTTTGCTGAGTTGAATACATGTACCATACTCTCTATTTTATTTTGAGAGAGATACTCACTGATCATTCATTTGGTCAGGGTGAACTTCCTGTTGTCACCCTGCTGGCTCAGCTCACCAGAGTCCTGGGAATGTGAGAAGCCACCATCATGCTGAACCTATCCCATATTCACCTTTTCCAGGCATACACTGCTTGACATCTAGGCTTCTATGCGAGCTTAGGTATTATGAATTATTTCTAGGACTTAGCTATTGCGAAAACCATGCATACCTTGCTTTGGGTGTTTAAGTACATACATATTACTAAAGTATGACATTTTAAAATCCTGACAGTATATGCATACGAAGGGCTGGGGATATAGCTCAGTGGAATAAGTGCTTGCCTGGCAAGCACAAGGTCCTGAGTTCAATCCCCAGTACGGCAAAAAAAAAAAAAAAAAAGTATATGCATACGAAGTTTTGCCTGGAACAAACACAGACTTTTATTTTTACTTTTTGAGAGATCTGTATAATGAATATATAAATGGTTCTGTTTTATATTCCTACCAGTAACGTATGAGGGTACATTCTAAGAAATTTTACACATCCGTGCACACAATTGTCTGGAAAATGTTTTCAAACATCTATTTATACACTAGCATTCATTTGCATTTTCAATGTTGCTACCAGGTTGGCAATTTTTTTAGATAATGTATAATATATATATCTTGAAGATGAGTTCCTGCTAAAGTGCAAGAATTTTTTTTTATTTTTATACATGCCTATACAGAATGCCTAAATGCAAATTCATATATTTTCATGATGTTGCTCATGAATGGTTTTTTTTTTATACTAGTATAGGAGACAGTGTTTCTTGTTACATAATGAAACTACTAACTTAGTTTCCTATATTGGAATATTTCTATATTCAATTTTCAGATTATAGAAAATCAACCTGTATGCACACTGACAATTTTCTGAGATTAAATAAATATGAACATGGCCTGATTTGTAAAGCTTCCCTGTAATATTTCTGTTCAAACACCAACACTTGAGAAGTATTGCTTTTCCTTAGGAAAGCAAATTACCTTGGATTTCTTGAGTAATTTTTGTGTTTTTCTTCAATTTGCTGGTTGTCTGACGTCCTTCCTGAATTATAGACAACAGGAATACAAAAAAGGCACTGTATCATTATATAGAAATTAGTGGTTAGCAGTTATATTCATGGTATAATGAAAACAGGACTGAGATATTGTTCAAAATGTTCACACTTTGTAATGAGTCTGTACCCATCAGCAAGAACCAATGCTCTCTCATTGTATAGATGAGAAAATGACATCATCCTTACCTATAGTCATTACATTCCTAAACGTTTCCCACATCACATCTCTGTAGAGCTTCTTCTGGGATGGCTTCAGCAGAGCCCACTCCTCCTTGGTGAAGTTCACAGTTACATCCTCCAGGGTCACCGCCTCCTAAATAATCACATACATATATTTCCTGAAAGAATGTTGACACTCATATTCTGAGAATTTGAACTCTTGTAAAAGTTGAATTGAATAGGTTTTTCTCCTTCAAATAGAAATTCCATGTCTTTGTCACCAAATCCATGGGTATGTACAGTGATGCTAGAACGCACTTCTCTGCTAGAACAGCAGCAGATTAGTATCACTGGTTTTCTGGTAGGTTCACAAAAAATGTAACTGTGCACTGTTTCTAAATCAGAGGTCCAAGGGGCAGCCAGGAAATCACTATTCCCATAAAATGGAATCAGAAAAATATCTAGTGAATGCCTTTCAGGGAATATACATTATAA
The DNA here is from genome assembly GCA_004027595.1 of Dinomys branickii. NCBI lineage: Eukaryota > Metazoa > Chordata > Mammalia > Rodentia > Dinomyidae > Dinomys > Dinomys branickii. The sequence continues at coordinate 12,287 of PVLD010023731.1, read as the reverse complement.
ATCTGATTATTCATAGAATTAAGTCATTCATTGTATATAGGCAGCATTTTGGAATTGGAATCTCCATTTTTAGAAAAAAAACTTAATCAAACAATAACTGAAGTATATGAATTTGTTCTTTATATTTGGGTTTTTCACACCAGAGAAACCATGTGATATTTACATGTGTGTCCAATTTATTTCACTTCAGAGTGTGATTTAAGGTCCACCCATTTAGCTAGATGTGTCACAAGCTTAGCCTTCTTTATGGCAGAGTAATACTCTATTGTATAAGAAATCTACATCTTTATTCATTCATCATTTGATGGATATTTGGACTCTTTTCAACATTTATCTATTACAAACTGTGCCAGTACAAACATGGGTATATATATGTCACTGTGGTATAATGCTTTAAATTCTTTTGAGGAGAGACTCGAAAAGGGAATAGCTGGGTCATATGGATCCTCTAGTTTTTGTTTCTTGAGGCATCTGAGAAGAACATGTTTAGATGAGTAGAGGAACAATGGAGGGGCAGGGTGAGGGAAGAAGGGACACAAAAAGAAGCACAGAAGGACACAAAGGAAACAGTTTCATAAGTTAAGAGGTTAACAGGTTCTAAAGAGTGGGAAAGGGAGTGGAAGAACATGAAGCAAGATACACCATGTATAGGTACAAATTCCAAGATGAATATTCTTTCTACGTATATCTAAAATGAACCAATAAAAAAATAAAAAAGCTTTATGCGTAAGTGTCAAATAGTAATGGAAAAGCAGTATTCTTTGAGCAAGTCTATGGATAATGAAAATAGGGATTAGGAGGCATATTATGTTATAGCTCGGTGACACCAAAAATGTTATAGCTTGGTGACACCTTGCACTCAGATCTAAGAATTCCTACAACTGTCTAAGAGAGATTAAAGAGGGGAAGGACATATGTATAAAGCACGTTAAACATGAAGATATCACAAAGTCATTAGACATTAATGACAAAAAGAAAACTTCAAGTAAGTGTCATTGTACCTGCCTCTAATCCCAGCGCTAGGGATGCTGGTTTAAGAGGATTTCCAAGAGTCTGATAATTGCCAGGAGTTCAAAGTCCAGCCCCAGCTATGAGGTAGCTTCAAGGCCAATGAAGATTTTGAATTGAAATATTATGTCAGATGACCTTCATGGAAGGAGAACTTAAAGAAAATACTGTGGCACTTACAAGTCACTCTTTTGATCTGTTCAAAAAATTGTAACTGCAGCTGGGCATGGTAGTGCATGCCTGTAATTTCAGCACTCGGGAGGCTGAGGAAGGAAGATTGTTGTGAGTTCAAGACCAGCCTGGGCTACAAAGTGAGCTCAAGGCCAGCCTGAACTGTATAGTGGGACCCTGTCTCAACAAGACAAAAAATATATATATATATAACTTCAGTATGAAAGAAGACTGACAACATTCAGAACCTCATGAACGAGATGACGGCTTGTATACTTTACATAGAGCACATTCATGTTACACCTTTTATTACAATCTGATATTGGTAGACAGTGATGAACAGATCTTGGGAGAGAAAGCCGGCTTCTACGGCTCCACGTGTAAACAGAGTAGTGATCCACGATGCAGTTTGTGACAAGCATATCAGAAAGCAACCACAATGTGCTTTATTTATGTTTGGGGGGAAAAACAGTTATGTATTTGGAAGTCTAGATTCCATACTCTTCTATTTTATTCATATAAATTATGTATTTAAATGGGAAGGATAAACTTCAATGCCCTACAGATTTATAGTAAAATAACTTTTAAAAACAAAAAAAGTTTCCTCAGAGGAAACAAGCAGCCATTGGAACTAGGAAAAATTGAAGTCTGTGAAAAAATGGGAAATAAATAAAGCAAGACTAAAATATTTGCTGTGTACACAACATAAAAATTTTGTACAGAGAGTAAGTATCAATGGACACAAATCTCTAAGGTATATAAAATATATCTGACTTCAAAGAAACACTGAATATAAAACAAGAGTAAATCTTGAGAAAGCGAAGAAAATGGAGATGTAGAAAAACAGACTTAGGCAAGGAGAGAATAACAACGAATACACGCCACACCCATCTCCATTTTTCTGAGTTTGCCAAAATAACAAATTAGTGACTTCATTCCAATGTCCAGAGAAAACACTGTCCTATTTTACTTGTAGATAGATGTGATTATTGGTAAGTAAACTTAAAAAGTCTTAAACTCATGACCAATAGAAAAGATGAGACTGTACTTTTCATCTGGTTCAGTCATCAGAATTTGTCAAGAGTGAGACAAAAAGTCCCCAAATATTTCCCTGTGCAACTTCTAAAATACTTTTTGAAAATTACATGGAAAGAAACTAAAAGATCACTATCAATGGAAAAATCACACACATAAACTAAGGAAATGTTGTCAAAGAATAACAGTGGTCATAAATAGGAAAGAAAAGCTTGAGTCAGTTAAGGAGTTCAATACATATATACTCTCAGCCACTGCCCAATGCCCAATGATGACATGATTTAAATAAACCAAAGATGTTTATATCATTATTATCATTAAATCTCACCAAAAAGTTCTGAGAATAAATTTGATATATAAGATTTAAATGACAAACTACCAATAACAGTGTTCATATTCATTTATACATGTTTGTCTTCATATATGAACATTTGTACAAATGTTGAATTTTTATGATCTGCACATCAGTATTTTTTCTATTCTAGCAAAAATACTGGCTCATTATCACTTCCTGAAAAATTTCAACAGTAATATATTAATCACTTGATAGATAATAAATAACAAAACCCAATGTGAAATAACACAAGCCCAGAGGCATTGTAGTGAGAGAGTAAAGTGTCTAAAATATGAAGTTCTCTACAATGTTATGTCCAGGCTGCCCAACAAAAAAACTTGAGTAAACGTTTCATCATAATTATAATAATATATCAATCTCAATGAATTCGTTCCAATTCCAAATGTTGAAACCAAGTAAGATTTTGCTTGATGACATTTTTAAAGGGCCAATAGCTTGCAAAGCTCCATCCCAGGGCCACTTTGCAGGTAGTTATATCAAATCAGGAAAACACAGTGGAGGCAAACACAGTTAATTCCTCACCTCCATGGTGATTCTATGGATCTTTACACATATTCATGATAAATGCCAAACAAATAATTGCATCTAAGTTTAAAAAATTTTTTTCTATATATGTAATCAATGTTTCTATATAGGTAATCAATGCATCTAAGTATCTGTTTCTTTACATGTAATCAATACTATATTCACTTTGAAACTAAGAAAACCAAAATCTTATAGTAAAGTCTTAAAAGCAATTCTTAAGTCTTTGAGGTAACTTGTATTTTAAGCACCAACTTCCTGCAGAGAAAAAGCAAAAGAAAAGATGTTTAGGGAAGAACCTTTCTTCACTAACATTCATAAGGGGACCCACACTCAGAAGGTTAAACACATTCCAAAGCTTACGCAAAATTCCCACATCCTATGCAGTCCATGGTAGCTCATTCAAATTGGTGACACTGGGAAATACAAAAAGTCAGCAAATTTAATTCTGGGGCTTCTTCACATCACAGTTACCCATCTTCACAGGGAGAAACTGCTCTCAGTATTGGAGCAAAGACAAACACCCACCACTAGTTTAAGTTTTACCTTTGATCTTACCTATTTTTTTCTTTTGACCCAAGTGTGTATTGTTTGCTAAACACTAACCAATTCTATAAGAAAACAATGGTGTGCCCAACATCAATGTACCACCCCAAATGACCAAATATTCACAAACTCAGAGCAAAGTCCTAGTATACTGCTTCAAATGAAGATTGCTGTCTAAGGCATGGGACATTTTTCATTATAAGTCATCGCTCTGAAGTTTTGAAAATATAGCACACTGAACCACACCACTAATAGAAATGAATATATTGTCTCAAAGTGGCTTATGATCAAAAGAGAAAGGCTTTCCTATTGTGCAGAAAAGTATGACAGTCGTAGAGTCTCTTTTCCAGAATCTAGGGAAAATTTCAATTAAATGTTATACTACACACAGAACTAATCTCAAACCTATAGATACTTGTCTAGGGCATCAAATTTCAAAGGAAATTCTGCAGAATGACTCCCACACACTGTCCATGAAAAACAGACTATGAATCAAAAACATGTCTAACATTCTTGACATTAAAATTAATTACTGATGTTTAATTTCATCAGGAACTGTCATCCTGGTTTATAATTCTGCTTGGTGATCCACACCTGTTATCATGCCACTCTGGGAGGTTAAGGCTTGAGGAAAACATCAAGGTCAGCCTGAATTCCAGAGCAACACTCACCGTGAAGTTTTAAAATAAAACCAAACGTAAAAGGCTTGATGTCACTCCGTGAAATTCCTGGGTCAGTCTAGAGTAACATATTCTCAGGGAAAATCCCTGGTTCAGGAGCTCATTTTCCTGTCTTCCTTCATCCTCCTCTATCCCACATTTTATGTATTCCTCCTTGTTCCTTCCTACACAGAAATCTTTTCTGTGCCATCCATTGTTTTGCATGCACAACTGCATGGGGTACTTTTCCCCCAATACAATAATGTTTGTCATCAAAGTCCCTACTTCATTAAATCATGCCCTTTTGAACACTGTCTACACACTATGTATCAACTATAGCAATTATGTGAATAGTGGTTCTTTTCTCTCTGCACTAAAACATGAATTGTAGGTGTATGTGAGTACCCTACATTAAGGGGTTTGAAAATGTGGGTTTTAAACACAGTTCCAAATAAAAACTGTTTTCCATGAACTGGGCAACATAGCAAACCTAGTGTCAAATATCAAAAAAAGGTAACTAAAATTTTGAGAGTATGTAGCTTAGGGCAAATCTCCTGAGTTCTGTCCCTGTATAATAACAAACAGCACAAATACCTTGGCATCCCCTTTAGATATCATCTCCTTTATATCATATTATCAACCCCTGCATCTTTCTCAGCATTCTAAAACTCTATTGATAGGCTCATTTAAATACCCTAAAAGTAAAGAATCGTTTTTTTATTAGCATATCAATAAGGTACCTAGCTAGGGAAGTACCTAAGATAGTTGGAAAATGAGACATTTTGGTAAGAATTTTTTTTAGTCTCTGAGACTGGGTCTCACTATACAGTTCAAGTTGCTCTTGAGCTCACTTTGTACACCACACTGCCTTCGATCTTGCAAGGATCCCACAAGTGCTGGGATTATAGGTGTGTGCCAGCACACCTGGTGGGCAAGAATTAAAATGACAATAGAATAATCCAGAATGTTGAACTTAAAGAATGAACTTTCTGCCCAATCAGAAATGTAGCCACTTCCCTAAGAAAAGGATTTGTAGCTACTCCCTACTATGCTTCTGCGTTTCCAGGAACTTACCATATAGTACAGTCACTTTGTTCTCTAAAAGCCCAGTCTCCTTTAAACCAGGCTGTTGGAGACCACTATAAAGTGGCTCTGAGCTGGATTTAATATTAACCAATTGGCTTTCTGTGTTGTGAGCTATCTGAAGCTTACCCACTTTGTGTGAAGATGGACAGTGGACTCATAGTAAGTAAACCTCTGTGAGTCACTGGTCACCCCTGAAGCCTGTATTTGACTGTGAAGCTGTGACGCCTCAAAGGATAAGATAAGATCACAGCTAAGGATGTCTGGCTCCAACCCGAATTAACTACAAGGACACTGCAGCTGCAGGCTCCACACTCCTACAATAAATACCCACCTAAAGATAAGGTAGTTCTCCTGATTGATAAAATTTACTACTTGGAAAAATTCTCCCAAGGTCCTGTCAGATTTCCACAGAGTATCCTCCTTCTTTATTTGAAAACCAAATAAATATGGGCTGCCCAGAGAAGTCTTTGTCTAAACTCATAGAACACTGAAGCTGTGAGAGAGTGAGACCCTCCTGGAGCCCTGAAGTCATTTCAGTTGTCTCATTTACTTAAGCCTTTGCAGTCCACTCACTTGGGAGATTGCAGGCTTGATCAGCCTGCAATAACTGAGGGTTATTTAACCCAACACCAGGCATGCTTATGAAACTGGTTAATGATCCTGTGTTCAAAGTCATTGTTTTAAGTCCAGAGACACTTTTGATAGGTGGTCACTAAGCAAGTGAGCAACAACTATGCTCTACTTACCTATAATTTTCTCTGGATTAAGTCAGCAGCCACGTGGTAACTCACTTGGGATGCTTCTTGGAAATCAGGGAGCTCTTATTATTTCCTATAAAATCTCTTCTAATAGCGTCCTTCTGATTCACAACCTCATTTCTCAATGTTTTTTTTTTTTTTTTTTTTTTTTTTTTGCGGTACTGGGGATCGAACTCAGGACCCTGCGCTTGCTAGGCAAGTGCTTATTCCACTGAGCTATATCCCCAGCCCCACATTTCTCAATGTTATGAGACTAAGAAAACTGTTCCTGCAGTAACACCATTGTGAATGGAAGTCTCACATAAAGTGGTCACTGTGTTTCATTGCTCACTACAGAAGCCAAGGTTTCCTCTATTCCCCCACTTTCCTAGGACCGGTGGGGGTACAGCTGCACCTGGGGGTGCCCAAGGCATTCTGGGCTGGCAGTGTCGCAGTTGGGACAGGACGCTGGGGACCCAGAACTGCACCTGCCTGAGCAAAGCGGAAAGGGACAGATGATGATGATGCAGCGCCAGAGACTAGGAAGACCTCAGACTGTGGGGCTAAGCAGTGGTTATTTACTGCCATAGCTCATTCTGGCCCTTTCCTCCCAAAACTCGCCCGGTTCTATCCCATCCCTGCACCCACCCCACAATGCCACCATTGTACGGCATGAGTTTCAGAGATTCCTTTGAATGCAGCTCGCAGCCAGTAGAAGTTACATAAAAAGGTGGTCTTGTCAGGTGTGGTTTCTCAGCAATAAACTCAGGCTGTGCCTTTGGCTCCATGACACAGAAAAGCCCTTCTCCCTTAGCCCACTTAATTGGGTAGTTCAGAGAGTCAGCACTTTCACTACTGATTGGCTCCTGCTCCACTGTGCGTATGCGGGGCTGAGCTTGACAAGAAAAACAAACTTCTTCCAGCATAGGTGGATCTCAAATGATAAATTCTAACCTGGGAACTTATGGACTAGCTTCTTTCCCACGATGACAATCTTACCTGATATGCAAAATACTTTCATTTAATGGCTTGGATCCTGGCTTTTCAAAGATTCCATGGTTTTCTTAATGTGCTCAGTGGACCCTTTCTGTACATGTGTCACAAATGCACTCAGAAAGTTCCAGGGTCAACATCCTATGCAACAATCAATCCCTTGACGTCAGAAAGCATCATGAGTCTAGGTAACCCTAGCACAAAATGGAATAGAGGCAAGACCTGATGCTGGAAATGAGGCAGTTGGTTTCATTGCCATGATTTTCACACTCTCTCAATCTACTTGTTTTCATCCATAAAAATTAATATAAGGCTCCAAAGAAGAAAACTATTTTTGTGTAAATAAAGAAATGAGGGTCACATGACATTAATATTCTGCAAAAGAGTACAGGTAAAAGAAAGGTAAGTATTCAAACTCCCTCAGACAAACTTCAGACTTTTCCCAGTAAATAGCTACCTAAATTATGAAGATAAATGTATTTCCAATTATGAAAGCCAGAAAGCTTGCTTCAACTGAGCCTGATGTTTGTTTCACATGGTCACTTCCTGGTGATGAGGCTGGGATACAAGATGACTTTACACTGTAAACCGTCCTTGCCCTGACACAGTTCATCACTTTTCAACATTAGTATTCCCAGAAAAAAATCACCTGGTTTAAGGTAATACACATGATAATACGTTGTTTGACTTGAGAGATGTGTAGAATAATAGTAAAGCTCACATCTTTGTGTGTCTGACTGAGACATAATACTGTGGCTAGAGGAACAAAATCTGGACCCCGGACCATTTCCTTCAGCCACTTTCTCCTCTCTCACTCCGGCTCTCACAAAGTAGGTATCCTTGTGTTTTATTTCTATTTACAGTAGAGCTTTCACTTACAAACTCAATTTGTTCATGAGGACTTGTTGTTACTCAAGTTCATTGTAAATAAAGAGTGTTTTCCCACAAGAAATAATGGAAATACACATAGAGTGTACTGAACCTCCGAAAGCACTCCATATCTAATTGTCTCAGAATAAAAAAGGTTGTATAAAGTGCATAATTTATCAGAAACACCAATCATTTTTCTAGTGTACTCACCAGAAAGATATAAATTATGCCTAATTTACCAGAAATGATGATATCCTATGTACTTATTCAAGTTTACGTCTTTGGCTTGCACAAAGACTGAAATAGAACGTGGTTATTGTTTGGAAGGAGTCCCCTTCCATAAGAACACCAAGAATCTGACTGCCTGATGTGGTTTTTTTTCCTTGACAGAGTCTGTAGCTCACTAGGACCTGTTCTGGGTTTATTAGGTCTCAAAATTTGCAGAACTAAAAACAGGTCTATGGTTGTCTGTGTCATTTGTTTAGAATGGTACTGTAGCATAACATGACATTTTCATTAAGCAAGTGAATGAAACGACTACCTTTTTCTCTGTTTTGGTGGATCTTCTATGCAAATATTTGTAGCTGTGTCCATTTTTTCAGGATTTCCTTTTTTCTCAAGACCTTTCTTGTACTGATTGTTGATGTTTCCCTTCTTCAAAAAGTTCCTTAGCTGTCATTCTCTGTTGCTCAGCCAGAAGTTGTTGAAGTTCCTCTGTTGACAATTTATCTGAGTGTTCCTCCACCAGTTCCTTAACATCACCACCGTGTATTTGCAAATTTACGGACTCGCTCTAACGACAATATCATCAATCACAGGGTCCATAGAAGGCTCAGCATCCTCTACACTGCCTTCAACGTCTCCTATAATTTTAGGCTACAGTTTCTTCCATGGAGCTCTCAGTGTCCTTAGGGTAGATACTGGCAAGGATTTCTTAATTGACCTCACATAGGAAAGGATGTTATAATGTTCCTTCCACAATTCGTTAATCTAAGACCACCTTTAATCATTTTAAGAACAGTTCCTTGGTGTATAGCTTCTCAAAGTTAGTGTAACGCACTGGTACATAGGTTGTAGTAGAGGAGCTCTGTTGGGTGGCAGGAACTAGATTGAGAGCCATGGAAATTCTTCACGCAATTCTTCCAAACCTTGTGGGTGAGCAGGAGCACTGTCCATGATATCCCTGAGTGATACACTTTTGTCCTCTAGATGTTTCCTAGCAATATGACAGAAAGTCTCCCTTACTTAACAAAATTTACTCTTACTACCTAGGCTTTTGCAATAGAACTCCATGTGACACCTATCCTATTCCTCATGACTTTATGTCTTCTGAACACTCTAGGGGCCTCACAGTGATAAACTAAGAGAGGCATTATCTTGAGATCATCATTCACATTTCACATAACCTCATCTAAGTAACATTAGCCTACCATTCAAAGGCTTGCAGCCTGGCATCTTCTTCTTTTCCTGTGTAATGTATGTTCTCCTGGACATTTTCTTCCAAAGGCGGCCAGTTTCATTGAGTTGAAAGCTTGAGAGCAAAAGCCATTTCTCTATCTTCATTTCAAAGAGGTGTATGTCATTTTCAGCAGCCCTTTTATCAGCACTGGCTGCTTCATCATGCCTAGTTATGCTATGTACCCTAAATTGCTTTAAAATTGCAAAATCACCACTGACTGGTATGAAATGTTTCACCATTATCACACATGGATGGATTATCCTCTATGAAATCTGCAATTATAGCCCTATCTTTTTCACAAATTACACACAGAGGCTATAATCCGTCATCTGCCTTTCATTTATCCACACTAATAACCTTTCTACGTCATATAAAACTCTGGATCATTACGTATGAATCTGATTAACACTTTTAGTAACACTAGCTTCTTTATACAAATCTTTTCTATGTAAGATTGTCAAGGTGGTGAACCACAACATGTTCCACATATTAGTGTGACTGTTCACATGATTGCCACTCTCTATGTGTCCAAAATTTCCTTTTTCTTTTTTAGTGATTTTTTTTTTTACCTTCCCTTCCTTCCTTCCTTCCTAGCTATTTGGGTGGCCATTTTGATAGCATCAAAATGATATACAGCACTGACCAAAACCAAGTCCACAAATACATGTATCTTGGCTCAGGCTGAAACTTATATATAGGTATTTACGCTTTTCTGGCATTGCAAGTCCTTGTTTACAACTGCAAAAGCAGCTGGCATTTGGGTTGTAACTTAGGACACTGGTTATAAGTTAAACTTAAGTCCTGGTCAAAACCCAGGTTACTTGTATGTGAAGCTTGTCATAACTCTTATTCCCTTTATCGCTTTTGCTTCTTGTCTTTCCATCTCGTGAGGTCTTTGTACTTTGTGATGAAAACTTGCAATTACACTCTACGTTGGCGCTATGAACTAAACTTCTGGAAACCACAAGCCAAAGCAAAACATTACTTTTTAACTCTTGGGTGTCAGATATTGTTTTCCAGCAATAATAAAGTAAATAAAACAGTATCTCAATAGTGATGAATGTTATCAATCCCACCAATTCAGGATTTGGGTTCTTTGCATACTTCAAATCTCAAAAACGACCTAATATCACTTACATCTCAGAGCAGACATTTGGTCTACCTCATCTACACAACAAAGAAAAACTCAGCCACGTTAGGAGGAAATGATCTGACATACGGACTTTCATAGAAAAGGGCAGTTCTTGCCTCCCACTAAAATCACCTCTGATTTAGAGGAATCTCTGATGTGTGGTCCTTTTCCTGTGCAAGTACCACAGTCTTTAATTTTGGGCTTCTGCATGAATCTGGAGATAGCTTTGAGCATTTAGTCAGTGATGTGTTGTTGTGTCTCAGTTTTTATGTTGTAAAATATTTGGCATATGAACACGTCCAAGGCAGGCATACACAGGTCATATAGCATGTCTGTTCCATGAAGGAAAACAAATTTTTCCTTATATTGTCCACTCCTATCCCATGTGATGTGGCAAATCAAACATTTTTTCTATAATACTCTCTGTATTATGATTTTAGAATGCTTTCAGGGGTGATAGAGATGAGACAAATCCTTTTTTATATTTTAATATTTCTATCCAAATGCAGATGAACATAGACTAAAGCATCTGCTAATAAGCGTCATGATAAAGGTCTCAACAGATTCTGGACAAGATAATAACAAATTGTGAATAAATTCCTACAGCAAATAAACAAAGGCAGAGATAAAGACCAGACCACAGAGGAGAGATTAGAGTTATAAGATATGAGACTGAGATAGACCAAAGAGACATAGAAGAGGTGGAATTTAACCCAAATGCTTTGTTAAAGATTACCTAGAAGCATGTTATAGGTCACAGAAATAACCCTAGTTCTTATCTCTCCAAGTATGCTCCATATAATACACATTCTAAAATATTGTTCTACAAAATGTTCTGCAGTATATCACAGTATAAGATGCCACAGTAAACAAATACTTCTATGCACTTACCGTGTAAGGGTATTTCCGAGTATTTAAATTTTTGCAAAATCATTTACTAGACAAGATTTATGATAATAAGTAAAACACTGATTCTCAGTGCATCCTTGGCCTTTGAATTAGTTTATCATTTTTAGGAATGTTGTTTGTTTAGTGTGTGTGATATAGTGAGAATTAATTGTTTTAACTAAGTAAAAAATTATGCATAGGAAAAGTTGGATCCTAATCAGTTAACAAAGAATAAAACACTAAATGGAGACTGATTGGGACTGATGTTTCTGGATCTAGGGCATGGAGAGCCAAGAACAAGGAGATTCAATCGTACATTTAGTTCCTGATGTAACATATCTGACTGAAGCCAGGAAGGAATTCTCTCAATATTGATACTGATACTTACACACCAAATCAGTAACCCCATGGGAGATTCAAAATTATATTTTGGAAACAATTATATTTTGGAAACAGAACATCTACAGAGACGGTGTTATGACACCACTAAAAAGTAATTGGCCAAGACTGTTTTCCTCTCCTGAACAGAACAATGGTATTAACATGAAAGTGGAGGACATAAGACTGTTGTGGGCATCTTATAAAACAGTACTCATTTGTGCTTTCTTTTTTTTTTTTTATTTTAGAAACATAAAAGTACAAAAACATATTGACAAACAGATACCCATTATCATAGAAAATAGTACAATCACAACTAATCTATAGACAAGCTGATATGGTCTCAACAGTAGTTGTTGCTTTATCCATTGATATCTTCGAATTGTAGATGTATGGACCCATATACAGACATGCAAATTTAGTCAGACTGTTGATCCTCTCAACAAGA
>PVLD010023730.1:0-26867 GCA_004027595.1 Dinomys branickii | reverse complement strand
TATATGGGTCCATACATCTACAATTCGAAGATATCAATGGATAAAGCAACAACTACTGTTGAGACCATATCACCTTGTCTATAGATTAGTTGTGATTGTACTATTTTCTATGATAATGGGTGTCTGTTTGTCAATATGTTTTTGTACTTTTATGTTTCTAAAATAAAAAAAAAATAAATAAAAAAAATAAAATGAGATGTGTCAAGCTGGGGCCTTGCAGCTTGTTTCTCAGTTGTTTGAGATGGAGGACGTGCGACTCCCGATCATGTTTGCCTCTTTATTTCTGTATTCCTATTGGAAATTCTTAGGCAAATTTTATTTTGTTTTGATTTTTACAACTCAAGATGACTTCAAAAGGTATTTCTGAGTCTTCGGAGACGAACAGCAGAGGGAAAAATGCCTCAAAATTGGGGCTTTTTGGAGGATCGGTCATTCTCAATGGCAAGTCTAATGAACGTCACTGTATCCCATTTCTGTAGGTACTTCAAGTGTTTCAAGTGAGGGGCCAAATCTTAGCTGGAGTACTGGGCTGAGTTGTGGATACTAAATGCCAGGAGGGAGAGGGATAGACTGGCACATAATAGACCCAAGGAATGGAAGGAGCTGATAACAAAATCTCATGTGCAAAGGTGAAAGGAGGGAACTCTGAGAGTTCTGACTGGGGGAGGAGGTAACTTACCCTGTGTGACTACTAAAGGTAGAGGCACAACTCAGGGGTAGAGAGGAGGCTACCTGGGTAGATTTTTTTTTAGAGTTAAGAAAAATGAGCTACCAAAGGACAGCATGTTCCATTTTTGTGGTGTGTACGAGGAATGGCTGGGTAACCATTAATTGGAGTTGTTTTAGAGATTTACTCATGGTTAAACACTTGAAGAATAACTGCTGGTCCCTTCCAATTTGGGTGATATGTGGTTTTATGAGAGTAGATTTATTTTTTGAGAGGATGAGTCATATATTGTAATTAGCATCCAAATGCATACCAATACTCTATAGGAAAAATTGCTTTTCTTACATATCTTACATAATCGACAGTTAAAACCTTTTTCCCATCTTTCTTGTAGTTGTCGTGACATGAACCTCGCTCTAGTGGAATTTAAGTTTACCATGGCCTTGAAGTAGCTAGAATTCAAAGAATTTGCTTTTAAAATGAGATGATAGATGATGATAACAATTACTCCCACTTTAAATACTTATTTAAAAGGCATCTTATTCTGAAGGATTTCGAGCCTTTCTGTAGTGGATCCAGAACTGTCTAAGCCGAATTTGCATTCTAAGCATTCTGTACTTTGAGAGGATAGTTATATCACTATATTTTCCATTATTTAAAATGTGCTGCTAATCTTAGATGCTCTAAACTGTACACCAGAATTGGAATCTTTACCTTGTTAGATCCTAGGTTATTCTTTGACTATTCCGTGGTAGCCCAAGTGAAGTTGTACTTCTGGCTGCTGTAAGGGGTCTTTACGCAGACACCAGTGTAAGGTGCAGTGGGAAAGCATTAAGTGACAACATGGAATGTGAGAACTCTATTTTCATTCAAGCAACACCTGCATGGTGAGCTACATACCATGCCTCGGCTGGTTTGCCTGCTCGGGAGGAGATTAGACCTGAGAGAATCTGAGGACAAATAATTGAGGACAATTTAATCCTGCCTTTCAGGACAGGAGGGGCAAAGGAGGCCCAGGAAGCACTGAAAATGACAGGAGTCTGGACAAGGGACTCCAGGAAGAGCAAGATACACCATTACTTTCTAGTCGATGCCATTCAGCTTGTACTTAGGAATCCTCTTCCTTGTCAGCCACTGTGACATCTTACTTGGCTTTTTTCTAGCATCATGCCAGGGCCTTAGGGTGTGATCGCTTCCTCAGGGAAGAGAATAAAATGTGGTGTTTGATACTCAGTTTCTCCTGTTTAAGGGTAATTATCACAGAATCTAATGGACCTCTGACCTGGTTTCCTGCTCCAGCTTTCAGCCATGACCATGGAGAGAAAGGTTCCTTCTGCTCTGCTCGGGGCCCCTGGCCTTGCCTGGGAGCTGTGACTACTTGTGGGGATGCTCTGAGACTGGGGAGGTGGTACTCGGATGCTTGAGTGCTGTCAGAATGTTTTGTTCCCCAGAGCACATCTTGAGGGAGCCTTGCTTAGCTAGGCGGCCTAAATGCTGGAAAACAAGATTGAGAACTGAAGGAGAGGTTCAGAGGAACAGTCAGCCCTGCATGAAACTGAAAAGATGGCCGCGTGGTCAGCGTCTTTTGTACAGTTCCTCACTCAGTTGTGTTCTTCTTTGGCTGGCTATTCTCAGCTTTCTGTCTTTTCCCAGAAATCCCTGTTCATAATAATAATAATAATAATAATAATAATACAATTATAAACAGTACTCGCACAGTATTCCTTTTCTGACAAATGTCCTACCTGGGTACCCTCATTTCCTCCTTCTTCCTCCCTGACATTTAACTGTGATTTGTTCATGTTCTGAGAGCCTATTTGGTGGCCACAGATAGCACTGGGTCTGTGTCCTGGATGACATACTGGGACACACAAATTTTGTGCTTAAAAATCTCACTCACTCTGTGTGTGTGTTTGTGTGTGTGTGTGTGTATCTATCTATAGATCTGTCTAATCTCTCTCTCTATCTGTCTGATTTGGAAGATCTCAAGTCCCAAATCAAGTTGTTGATATTCTTGTCCCATCTCAGGGAGAATCTATTTCTTTCTCTCTTCTCACTTCTAAAGGCTATGGGCATTCTTTGGCTTGTGACCCCTTCCTGAGATTACTCTATCCCTTTCCTTCTGTTCTGTAGTTCCTCTTACTCCCTCCCATTTCTGCTCTCCTCTTATGAAGTCTTTAATAATGTAAGGTGGATCTTATATCAAGTCAACTTAGATATAGTCCTTGGTCATATCTGTCTCACACCATCCTTAAGCTGTCCATTCCTGTAGAACCTTTTTGCTCTAGAAGGAAATGTATTCACAAGTTCTAAGAACTGAGATATAGATGTCTCTAGGGGGGTCTTTCTTAAAAAAATTATACCAATTCATTTTCAGAGTAGGTATTTTTTAACTCAGTGTTTCTCACATCTGAGCACTATATAGACCCCTTTTTAAAGGAATAATATTTTATAGATTCCTTCCCACGTTGGCTTATGTTTATTAAATTGTTACACAGATACATATTAACACTAAATTGCTTATAAACATCTCATGTTCATAGCGCTTATTCAGCGATTAAACTAAAACAAATTTACAAATTAAATACAAGCCAGCCATAAAGGGAATAAAATCCAAATTAAGCACATAACTTTCACGTGGCAGATGATGTAGTGTCACTGGAAATGAAAGCGCTGAGGCGTGGCAGGTGCCTCGCGGACCACTAAGGCTCTGTGTCATCTGGGTCTAGCACGCCTGTGTCGTGTGGGAGTGGGAACTCCCTTCGCCCTTCTTTTCTCTTTGAAACAATGGCAGAATTTCTGCTCATAATGGCTGCTCTGGCATAATTTGGCTTCTCCTTGTCCTGAATATTTCCTAATTTCATTTGTGTCCTTTATGAATTTGCCCAGCAGAATGCATATATTGTTACTTGGCCCCAGTACACATCCTGGCTCTGAATTCACATAGCAGGAATTGACTTAGAAAATGACCACCTGGGCCAGGAGTATAGCTGAGTGGCATAAGTGCCTGCCTGGTAAGTGCAAGGTCCTCAGTTCGATTCGTGGTACCAAAAAATAAATAAATAAATAAAAGAAAATGACCGTCCAAGTGATCTACAGTGGGCTTTTGCTTTAAATTTTATTTTTAGAGATAAAAGAACCAAAACATAGCAATAAACACACAGACATAAGTGAAACAACACAAAAACAATAAAAACAATACAGAATTTCAGATGAGCTAAACAGAAATTAACAGTGGTTGCTGTATTACATACTGTTATCTTCATATTGGTTTCTCCAGTAAACAAACACAGACATATAAGAATGATCAAACAATTAAATATCAAATGTTCCTTTCAAGAAAGCAATAGAAATTAATAGTACAGTTATTCCAGCCATCTTATTGACGTTTTTTTTAAAGTATATTATGTTTGAACTTTTAAAAAAGTAATTAAAATTTTCTTTACAGCAAATTGATCTGAGAAACATTGCTTTAAAGCCTACTTGAAAGGCAGACATAACAGGCAAGGCAGAAAGATGTTTATCACTGAGCATATTCTTTGAGGTTAACTGTAGGTTTTGACTTTTTATAATCTTTACAAGAGAAATCAAAACACCCTAAAAGGATAACTTAGGCTTTTGCTCCTTCAGTAGTTGAGCGGAAAAAAATATTGAAAAGAAGAGCAAAAGAGAAAATGAGAGTGGTAGGTCAGGAAACGAGAGAAAGGCTGTAACCGTGTGAGAAGCCTGGTTTAAATTATGCTGGAGTTTAGTTCTTGGACAACATTTAAATTCATACACAAACTCTAGAAGGCATGGGCTGCCTGTCCTCCCCACAGCTCCTGCCATCGCAGACCCGCTCAAAGCTGTGATTTTCTCTTTCTCCTGTCAGTGAAAAGGAGGAAGATGTCATTTCAGAAGCTTCTCTGGGCTGACCCCTTCCCATTTGCTGGGCCCCATGCTGTTCTGATAATGCCCTGTACCTGTCCAATCTCTTCTGGGGAAGTTCTGCTTCTAGTCTCACTTGAATTCATTAATTTTTCCCCTTGTTTTGAAAAGCAGACACGTCTAACATTTCTACATTTCCACCAGTAGTTCTTTTTCTCTTTCCTTTGTACACTGTAAAGGCTGCTGCTGTTAGTCACCCTGGAAATATTTTTTATGTCCACTTTGTGAAACAAAACAGTGACTTTGGTAAGGGAAGAAGAAAATACTGGAAAACAATCACGCAAGTATATAGTTTTTCCCCATGAATTTGGTAACCCCTGTAAACTTCAAGTTACCTGTGTAAAACTGATCAAAGTTTGCGATCTTAGCAAGTTTTATCTGCTGTATAGAACTGGCTGAATTTACCCTTCATTGGTGAATTCACTAATTCTTCCTTTCTTTACTTTATGTCCCTAAGTGCAAGTTTCTTAAGAGAATACAGTAAAAACAACTTTATAGAGGTTGTTTGTCTTGGACATTATGATATAATTACAATGGAAAGAGCTTCACTGTATGTATGTAATGGACACATAAATAACACTTGGTGAGTGAATGCATGGGCGAGTAGGTAATGCCATAAAGTGTTGTTTCCAATTTAAATTAAATGGGCTTCTTTGATGCTGTCACATAATTTTATTATAAGTAGAATTTACCAAAAAAGGGCGGGAAACAGATACAATAAGATGAGAGCATGGTGAGGGGAGAATGGGGACAATTCTCTGGTGTGTGTTTGGAAGGACTTAAAAATACAGTAAATAATACTCTAGCAACATTGCACATCTCACGTGAGCGATTGTTTTCATGTTATCCTCTCATATTTGCTTTGAACTTTTAGTGTTTTTAGTGCATATTAATCACACAGTAATGAAGGGGCTTCACTTTGGCAGATTTGTACGTGCACGTGACATCTGAGATGTGACTGGAAGTATGGTAAACGCTCAAGAGTTTTAAAATTTATTACAGTGAAGGACACATTGCAATTAATCCCCTTGAAAACACTCCCCTTGCTCTGGACACACTGATCCCACTTTCTTGCCTCTTTCTGAAGCAGTTCTAGAAGTTCTTTTCAGGCGTGTTCTTGGGTGCACAGTTGTGATTGCCTTGATGCGCTGGATAGATTCAAAGCATCTACTACTTGTGGCCATTTGGAATTTAGGGACGAGCCAGAAATTGCAAGGTGCCGGGTCCAGTGAATAAGGTGGACGAAGACACACCAGGACGTGTCCACAGCCGGCCTTTCCATGGATGGCGGCCAGCAGAAGCGTTCACCATAGTTTTGGTCACACCTTATAAAAGCACACACAAGAGAGGAGTTCCAGAGCTGCTTGAGAAAATGGCAAGAACCGTGGCATACGTGTGCTCTAAGTGAGGTCAGGCGTTCTGATGGGATTGATGGCAGTATGTCTTTTACCAGAATGCATTTTAAACATTTCAGCATTCGCTGTATATTTTCAGTTTGTGTTTCCCATCAGCACGTAAGGGTCGCATTCCTTGTACATAACACGTCTCAGTTAACTTTTCACCATCCTTTTCAGCCACCCTGTGACTTAGGTCATTTTCACTAATCGCTCACCTTGTTCTTCCTCCTGTCTTCTTTGTTCCCTTCTCCTCTGCATCTCCCACCTACATTCATGTCACTCCCCACTCTGTTTTCTTATAAATTCCACATCTGAGGGAAAACATTCTATCTTTGTCTGAGTCTGGCTAGTGTAACTTAACATAACGATCTCCAGTTCTGTTCATTTTCCTGCAAATGATATGATTTCATTCTTCTGAATGGCTGCATACTATTCCACTGTGGGCATTTGATTTTTGGGAAAAAAAGTACAAATAACACTGAAGTTCTTCTTTTTCCCTTCCATGCCCAGAAGCAGCCACAACTGTGGAATTGGATTTGAGTCCTCCATTTTGTCCTCCCATCCCTCAGTGCTGGTGATTAAGCATAGGGCCTTTGCACTGAGCTATCCCCGAGCCTCTCCATATTTTTTATTTTGAGATAGGGTCTTGTTAAGTTGGCAGGGTATGCTCAAGCTTGAGAGCCTCTTGCCTCAGCCTCCTAGGGTGCTAGGATTATAGATATGCACCACTGTTCCTGGCTCCAGTTTATTCTTTTAAGTTTTATAAACTTAGATACAGCATTTTCTCTCTTTTTTCTGATTTTGCTTCTGAACTAGGCTTTTATCCTCCTTTTATTTTGGCGTATTTTAAAGGTGGTCTCCTTTCAGTCAAGTGGTTATACTTTTCAAGATTAGTATTTTCCACAAAATTGGGTAGAGGAGCGAGCAGGTGAGAGGGAGTAAGTTTATGAGGCTCCTTAGCATTTTGGGCCACAGGACTTGCTCAAGGCAGCACCACACATCCTGCTCCTTGCCTCCTCTCGGGGAAACTCCTCAGAGGAGCTGTCTGCACTCAGCCTCTGTCGCCTTCCCACAGTTTCTCCTTGGTCCTCTGCAGTCAGGGTTTCTTCTCCATCATGCACCCACAGCCCTATATCCAGCATTCACTTCTCAGCCCTTTTCTGACTGGTCTTATTAGAAATACATGTCACCTCAAGTCTTGAAGTCACACTCAACTCTTTTCCCTTATAATCTGTCCACAACCAGCCACAAACCGTATCAGATGCACCTTTAAAATATCCCAGAATCAGACTAAGGGATGGCCTTTGCTGATTGGGATGATTGTGGTAGATTTCTAATGGTTCTTTCACTTTTTTCCCTGCTATCATCTGGATATTTATGTAGCCCTGAAATTCATGTGCTGATGTCCTCACCTCTTGGGTAATTTTATTGGGAGGTGGCAGTCTTTAGGAGGGAGCAGGTCACAAAGGGAGAGCCCCTGAATGCAATTAGTGCCTCTATGAAAGTGGCCCCATGGAAACTCCTGTCCCCTTCTGCCGTGTGAAGCCAGGAGCAAGAAGACAGCCATCTATGAGGAAGTGGGCCTTTACTGGCTACCAGACCTGCCAGCACCTTGATCTTGGCCTTCCCAGCCTCGAGACTGTGAGAAACGAATTTCTGTTGCTTGTTAGCCTCCAGTCCTGGCACCCTGAAAGGACTAAGGCGAGCATCTCCCCTTGCTAGCACATTCGCAGACAGTACTCAGAAACTGTCAGTCTTAGACCACATCACAGCTGCACAGCACCTGTCTACCTCGCTCCAGGAAATCCAGGGATTTTATTGTTTACATGGCCTGGCGTGTGCTGGCCACCAGCTATCTCGCTGCTACTGCCTGTCACTTCCTCTTGCCCTCTCTGTTCTAGTCACCCTGGTCCTTTTCTGCGCATTGAATAAAACAAGTACTCTGCTGCCCGTCAAAGCCTTTGTCATTGCTCTTCGCTCTGCCAGCCACACGCTGCCCCGACCATCGGCCTGGCTTGACCCCGCGCTCTCTTCCGCTCTGGTTACAGGGCTTCTCAAGCAGGGGAGGTCCTTCCAGCACCTCCTGCTCCTGCCTGCTCTGGTTTTTTTCCGTAACACATATCACCAGGGAACATACTTTATATTTATGGGCTCATTTGTTTATTTTATACTGCCTGTCTCCAGAATCTCAATTCCATTAAGCAGGAAACTTACTTTCCTACTGTTATTTCCCCAATGTCTAGAATTGTGGAAGTCACTGAGGAAATATTTGTGGTTAGGAATACATGAATGAGTGACTTAAGTATTCTTCATATTCTATACCTAATTCACATTTTATGAAAGGGCATCCTGTAAAATGTAACTTGCTCTAAGAAAATGGAATCATTTGCCAGCACTTCCTCATTTCAAAACCATGCTCCTGTAACATCTTCCATAATGGTGCTGTGGTATTCTAGTTTAGAGATGAACGAACATTTACTTACTAAATTGTGTATTAATGCACATTTTAATGGTGTGCAAAATTCTACGATAAAATAAAATAAATGAGTAATACATGTAGTTTTCTTACGTGTTTCTCTTTCATTCTACGAGCTAACTCTGCCCCCACAGCAGGAGAGCTAGAAGGTCTGGGATCTGTTGCTGGTGCCTACAGGCTTGTGATTCCATCCGTGGCCTCCAGGCTCCCCACTGTAAACCTCTCATGGCCACCCAAATATTGGTTGTTACTGTCTACATTCCTCGTGGCACATCTGAGTCAGAAACAGGAAACCAGGCCCTGATTTTCTTCCTTGATTCACATAGTCATCAGCATCTCATTTTGTTGACTGTTGCATTTCGGTAGTTCTAGTAGGACATGCATCAGAGCCGAAGTCTGTGATTTTGTGTTCTCCCCTGACAAATTTTGGTTGACCATTCAGGAAGATAGTTTATTTTGTTTTTGCTAATTTCATGCAAACTCCTGTTTGTGACTTAATCTTCAGCACCTATCAAGTCAACTGATCAAAGGTAACTGAGATAAAATATCGGCTTTTAGTTCCTCCCCAGAGATCAATAAGTGATATTTAAGTACAGCTAAGAGTGCTCACTTTTTAGTGAGCTCACTGCCTTACAGTATACAGACTTGCTGCTGCATCCTAAGGGGAAATGTTTTCCATCCTAGTAGGAAAGGTTCTTTGTTCCCACAAACCTGAATATAGATCACAGATTTGTCATTTCCAGGGACTATTCTTTTTGCCTTGCAGAAAAATATACTTTTTGTTTGCCACTAAAAGTTTAAGATCACAAGCATTTTCATTTATACATTCAAGTCAGCCAGCCTAAGATGTCCTGAAAGCTTCAGAATTAAGAAAGACACCTATAATAGAAATTATTAATACACAATTTAGTAAGTAAATGTTCATTCATCTCTAAACTAGAATACCATACCACCTTTCCTATAGGAATAAAGATACTGTCCAGATTTCTAGCAATATTCAATTATATTCATCTATTAAATATACTCTAAGTCTTATATATGGCAAACATAATGGTAACTGTCCCTATTTTTAATATTTTTAGCTTACAGAATCTTTTGCTCACTCTGTCACTTGACTCTTACAACCTGAGAATATTTATATTATTATAAAAGAGGCTGACTTTGTGTATGCTAAAGCCAGAATTCATACCCCATTTCCTGGTCACAGTTCTTTTTTATATATAATTTTAATTGATATGTATTTGCAGTACACAATAAGTAGAATCATCTTGGGGAATTGGGACATACACAGACACATCTTTTTGTTTTTCACCAGCCCCCTTCCCCTTCTCCCATCACTTCCCAGGCCAGGGCCCTTCCTACCTCCACAGGTCTACCTCCCTGCTCTCAGGACAGAGCCTGGGCTCTTTGTGATACCAAATATTCTTGACCCTCCTGAGTGTGTTGGAAGCACTTGGGCTCTCTTTTGTTAAAGTGGATCCCTAGGTTCACTTCTTTGAGGGCTTCTGGGTTATTGAGTCTGCAGCAGAGTTGAGAATTGGTGCTTTTTAAAAAGCTCCAGGGTTCTGATGAGCGGCCAGGGCAAAGACAAAACAACATGCAATTAGCTATTCATCAAGAGAAGAAGCAGCTTAACTAAAAACCTAGAAAAGAATGATGTCTTTATTTTGTCATTCCTCTAATGTCATTATTAGAAAAATTCATGGGAGTTTAAAAATCATTGCAGAGAGATTTAGCTTTTTATTAAGAACGATAGAATGGCCTTGGTGTCTAGATACTGTGTAGGCCTCTGCGGGGGTGTGTGTGTGTGTGTGTGGAAATCTGCTCACTTTTGGCTGGCAGACAATTCCTTTAATGACTATGTGTTGTCAACCAATTACTTCAGGATTAATTTATCTTGACCTAGCTCTTTCTCATGATGCAAGACCATGTTAATCAAGGTTATCTCTTTTTTGATTCATCCTAAGAGTTGACCTCAGTCAGTGAATCTCCATTCTTTGTTTAAAATTTTGACATGCAATGGCTTGATGGTTCTATTTGTCTTTTCCACCTGGGCTGGATAGGGTTGGCATAGCTCCCACGTTCCCAGTGTTGGGTGCTTTCCACAGTCCCATCTGAGAAGAGGGATAGTGTGCTTTGTCATATGCAAATCAGTGCTATTGAATCAGGAATGGCTTGCTTGGCCCTCAGGGGTGACTGGGATTTGTGCTATGTTAGTTTTTAACCAATACTGATGCTCTATTGACTCTGCCTGTGTCCATGTGGGGTGTCTGTATTCCTGTGCGCTGTGGTTGTGTGACAGCTTATATGTTACATAATTGCCTGAATTCATGCGATGAGAGGCACTCAGGGAAAACCAGGCCTGATCTTCCAGTCTTCACATCCAGATCTTCCTGCTTCAGCTGGAGTTAGAGAGCTGCGATCGGAACCAGACTACTTCATTGGTGAGCCTCGGTTTCCTCATTTTGTTTGAGGATCAAATAAGGTAATTTGTAGCTGGGCACGGCAGCACACCCCTGTAATTCTAGTACTCAGGAGGCAGGAAGAACCTTGCGAATTTGAGGGCAGCCTAGGCAACCTAGTGAGCTTAAGGCCAGCCTGAACTACATAGTGAGACTCTGTCTCAAAACAAAAAACAAAACAAAACAAAAAGCAACAAAGTAAATAAGATAGTTTGCCTGCCACTCCTGCATATACAATTAGTCTTAGTCTTTTAAAAAAAATCTGACATTCATTCTCTTTTTAAAATACTACAGTAATCTCTTTTTATCCAAGGTTTTGCTCTCTTAGGTTTCAGTTAATCACTGTTTGAAAATATTAAATAGAAAATTCCAGAAAAAAGTTAGTAAGTTCTAAATTGTATGTTGCTTTGTGTAACTTAATGAAATCTTGCAGCAGTCCCACTCAGTCCTGCCTGGGACATGAATCATCCCTTTTTCTACCCACCGTATCCACATTGTATATGTTGCTCACCCATTAGCAACTCTGTCTTAGTTATCAGACCAACTGTTGTAGTAATGCAGTGCTTCTTTATAGGGGTTGGTATCATCTGAAATTTTAGGCACCCATTGGCAGCTTTGGAATGTATTTCCTTGTAGATAAGAGGAAGTTATTGCATTGATTGCTTTACTAATCTTGTCTGTGTTATCTTCTTTCCTTAATACATAGGTCTGATTATCAACAATGTAGGTTACTTAGCTTTGAATTTTCTGTCCAGTAACAATCCAGAATATGGACAGGCCTTAAAATGGTAAGTCACCTGGGAACAGGAATAGTATCTTTAACACCCGCCCCAACAAAACCAGTGGTATACACTTGTGCTTGCTCATTCACTTCCATGCTTTTTCTCACACTCACACACAGTGCTCAGCACACTATGTACCTAGAGCCTTTCCTGCCCTAGACTGGATGAGGTCAGCAGTAGTAACAGTCTTACCTTACATCTTTGGATTTGAAACTCAGGGTTTAGTTTTCCAACCGCTGCAGCCAGAGCTGAAATTCTGACCCTGACCTAGCTGCTTGTGAAAATCATTGCTTTAGCAGTAATTATCTTTTGGCTTTTTTGATAAAATATTTATTTGGAAAATAGTAAAAGAGATACAGAGCTACAGAGTCCACATCAGCACCTGCTTCCCCAAGCTCCATCCTTTGAATGAAACAGTTGGGGAGAGTAGGCAACAAAGTGTTTTGGGTTTAATAACTTTGCTTGCATAGTAATGTTGTCATGGGTGTGGGTCTGCTGAATGAACATGATCATAATTAAGCAATTCACAAAACTCTTCACGCTAAGTGGCAGAACTCCACGTGTTGAGAAATCCCCGAGAGCCTTTAAATAAGAAATGTCTCACAGGAGTCAAACATCAATAAAACATCTGTGGGGCTAATCAAGGAGGTACAAGGCCACACTTAGTCGAGAAGAAGATTCCCCCATAGAAAGTCATTACTAAAAGAAGTGCCATATGATTTATTTGCTGTAACTCAATTTCCATCTGTCTCCTGACCTGAACTGTGTACACACTGAACTCCAGGCAACCAGCCAGCAGAAGCTTTCTAAAGCGCAAAGCACCTTCCTATCCCTTGGGCTGCTGGTGACACGCTCTGCTGAGAACCAGGCATGGCCTGGGTTGTCTACAAGGAAATGACTTGAACTACCTCACCGATGTCTCCGACCTTTGGGATTTAGATGGCTCTTGGACCTTAGAATGAGGCACCACAGCAATAATGGGTGCCAGGTGGATTCTGAACATTGTTTTTCTTCCAGAAACTCCTTTGCCTCACATTTGCAGACTCCAGATGGTAATTTTGTCAGTTTGGGTAAGATGTTGTTCATCATGGCTTATATGTCTCATGTAAATGGAGAGTAGGCCAAAACATGCTTTCTTGCTATAGTGTGTTAAAGCAAATCAGGTGAAACTGAAACCCTTTCTCCTTCTGTAAACAGAGTCTACCAATTAGAGGACTGCTTTCAGGCAAGTTAAAAACAGCGTGCTTCTGTAAAACCAAATGGCTGAGTAAGAACCAAAAAACCCCTAGAGTCTTCTGAAAAGTAAGCGTAATTTTGAGTGGAATACTGCCTTCTGCTTAGTTTTTCTAGGTCACAGAAACCTCGTGTCCTTTGTTTCTAAAAACCTCCTTGTTTAGGCTTCCATAACATCATTGGTAGATTTAAGAACAAAGATTTTAGAAATTGTTTCTGCAGGAAAATTTCTTCCTTTTGCTTGGCAAAGCTATGTTGTGGAAAGTTAGGGCTGTAACACATTTTCTATAAAAAGTGGGACAGAAACCAACATGAGGGCCCCCCAGTAGGGCTGTATGGTCTCTCCCCTGTGTCCCTAGCATTCTTCAGCTATGTGACTTGGGGCAGATACTTAACTCAGAGAGTTAATTCCTTCACCCATGAAATGGAGATAATGCACATCTTCTGAGCCTCTCTTGAGGGATGACATGAAATTACACAAAAATCGTGTTGTTACTCTAGGATGCTGGGTAGAAAAGGTTCAGTAAATATGACTTACATCTGAATCTGAATGGCAAATCCTCTCAGTGGAGGGGGAAATAGAGGGTGACAGTTCTTACCCTTTGGGGTTGTGATGTCTGCTAGGTGAGGACCGTACTTCCTCACTGAGCGGCTCCGTAAAGCCCACAGAGGCGGTGATGCAGCAGGCACAGTGCTGGGTGCTGGACAAAGAGGTGAATGTAACAGCCTCAGCTCACACAGAGCTGATGACCTAGTTGGAGAAAGGGGTGTTTGCATAAATAAATCTCTACTTAGGGGAAAAGTGCAGCGACTGAGTCAGATACTTCTGGTTTCACTTAACCATGGAGTTATACTCTCAGAAATGCGTTGCCAGGTGGCTTCATCCTTGCGCTAACATAGAGCATAATTACACAAACTAAAATGGCTATTGCCATTAGGTGATAGAAATGTTTCAGTTCCCCTACAATCTTATGGAACTAAAGCAAAGATTCTCAGAGTAAGGTTGTATGTCTCGTCTGCTGTCTTAGTAATTCAAGTTTTCTCTAAACACATTCTGCTCAATTGTTTATTTATGACCACTTTTGCCTATATGGTGACATAGCCGGGTAAGGTCAGTGCTGCTCTAATGTGGCATGTGTTCTTAAAATTGACCACACTATATAAGATTGTACAATAAGAGTCTCAGGGCATTTGGAGAAAACCTCACTAGAGACAACACTCAAAATCTTGGCCAGGGACTCACAAAAATCAGGTCAGTACCTTATAATGATGTGTGTTAGTTTTGAGCCTCTGACTTGGAGAGTTCTGTTCCAGTGATTAGGATCGATGTATAAATGAAGATTTTGTTACTTATGCATTCTGGAGGATAGTAAAGGGTATAACTGGTGGCCACAGAACTCAGAAGTTAGGGAGCATGTGCACACAGCGAGGGGACCCCTGCATAGTGCTTTTACTGGGTCTAGTGTTATGCACAGGAGTTTCCCATGAAAGTTCTACTTGGTGGGCTTAAAGCAAGCAGGCCTGAGTCCAGGGGGTCACATGTGATGGGGCGGTCATCTTGGCAACATGTCTGCACACGCTGTGCAGGCTATGAGGGCCATGGGGCAGGCATGCAACCTGTGTATAGCTGTTCTGCAGGGAAAGAGTGACCAGCAAGCAGTGGTAGAAGGCAGATGTCCAAGCCAGTCACATGGAGCAGCTGGGCGAAGGGTGACTGAGCCCTGCCCCTCGCTGAGTCAGATTTGTACTCACCTGGATGCTGAGATAAAATAGAATTAGAAGCAATCCCTCTAAGATGGTAACAGAGTTTTACCCGGTTTACATGGTTAACAGACATGCAAACATTGCAGCAAATATGTCAGCTTACCTTGGAATTGACCTGGCATTTGCTTGTGCAGGTGGCAGAGGGAGGGATGCTGCTTGAGCCCTGCTTAGTTGACAGCTAGGCGGCTCCCCAAAGCTGCATACGCTCATCGTTGGAGCTTTGAGGTGGTGATTGGATCATGGGGATGAATCCACTGCGGAGCTGATAGCTAAATGTGACGCTGGGAGGGGAAGTCTGCTCCGAGGAGGTGGTCACTGGGGGCGTGGCCTGGAAGGGTCTCATCCCTTCCTCCTCCCTTGATAGCACTGTGCTTCCTGCTGTCTGCCTTGAGCTGTTTCTCCTCTGCCATGTCAGTCTGTGCTGGACTTACAACTTCTACAACTTGTGCCCCAAAATAAACTTTTCCTTCTTAGAGTAGTGGGGGTCTGGCACTGTGTCCCAGCAATGAGAAAATGACTTAGAGAAGTGCCACATGAAGAGGTGACGGGGTGATATGAAACTGAATAGGCAGTGGCCAGTGACACCCAGGGTGAGCTGAGGGTGAGGGAGATGTTTGAGGGAGGTCTGCGCTTTCTATATTCCTACATGTACTTTCAGCTGTGTGCTGTTTTCTGCCCTTACCCAGTGTTTCTCACAGAGGAAACTGCACAAAGCAAAATCTGTGCTATGCTCATGTCATCCCCTAATACACTGATTATGCTGGAGTGAATTCAGGTTTGAAACACAGGCTACAGCACAATGTATTATTGCAGCAGAGAGGGTACAGCCTGCAAAGCCTCACATATATCTACCTGATCTTTTCCAGAAAGTATTTGCTGGCCCTTGTTATAGTTTGGACCTGCAAGTCCCTAAGGGCTCAGCTGCTCAAGGTGTGGTCTCTCGTGGGCAGCGGTGGCGGAAGTTTTGAAGTGGAACCTAGCTGGCAGTCACTGGGGTGTGACCTTGAAGGGCGCGTTTTGCACCTGGGCTCTTCCTGGCTCTCTACTTCTCAGCAACTGGGAGGTGAGCAGCCTTCCTTCACCACACATTCCTCGCTGTGATGTTCGGCCTTACCACAGGCCCACAGCAAAGGAGCCAAGTGACCGTGCCCTGAAACTTCCAGAAATGGAGGCCCACGTGGATCTTCCTTCCTTCCAATCAATGTACTCAGAGATTTTGTCCCAGCAACGTAAAGCTAACACAGTCTTAGCACAGAGAAAAGAAGGTTACCTCCATGGGATTAGGAGGGCTCCCAGAGGGCATCACATCTGAACTGTGTTTGGGAGCTTGACAGGTACCATGGGGGACTAACATTTTGTCATTTTTACTGTTATTCCTCTCCTGTGCATATTTCTACATTCACTCATCCTTACCTCCTTTGCCAGAAGCCCAGTTCTTCCAATGTTTTTGCGGAGAGAACCATAAGGTGCAGTGCATAGTCAGCCTCACGGGTCTGTAAATGCTCCTCAAATTTAAGAGCACACAAAAGTGAAAAATGACTTCTACCCTCAATGTGTATCTGGGATTGGTACAGGTCCGGGGCATCCCTTCCATGGAGGAAAGCAGATGGGTGACCAGATGGGTCAGCAGTGTGGCCTGGCATGTCATTATCTCAGAGCCACCAGCCTTCCAGTCCTCACCCATCTGTGAAGCCCAGCTCCCTTGCTGGGGTCAGGCCCCATCAGACCTGTTCACCCTCATCTCCCAAGTAACATGAGAAGCTCCGTTTCCTTCTGGGAGTGACGGGTATGATGACAGATGTGTAAAACATTTCAAACAGATGGTGGGGTTCTTAGATCAGCAAAATGAGAATGAGATCATTAAAATAAGTGAGTGTAGAACAAAAACAGGTACATCAATAAGAAGCAGAAGGAAACCACGAAGAAAGAAAAATGAAAGAGGGGTTCTTGGGCCATGTCTTTGAAGCCTGTCTTCCTATCAGAGCAAACATAAGCACAGCACACAGCAGTCAGACTACCTCAGCCTTAGTTATCTCAGATTGTATAACTGTCCTTCATTTACTTCTGTGTTTAATCATAATCTTTTCTGCTGTGAGTTGCCTTCAGGGAAACCATCTGATATCCATACCAATGTGGCTACTCTAACCCAACTTACTGGACTTAGGAAATAATACATTGACCATCTGTTATTTTACATCAGGCATGTGGTTAATGTGAGTCTACCCTCAGTGTCAGTTCTACTCTCAGGCTCCAGTATAAACCTAGTTTCTGGGTCTGCCAAGTAGAAGACTGGACTTGGCTGCAACAAATACACCAATGTAATGTTCATCCCCTGCTCTGAACTTTTACATTGCCTGTTGTTATGGTTTGTGTCTGGATGTCCCCCCAAAGTCTCAGGCAGTCATGGGGTGGGCTTACAGGGTTTTGATTGATCTATGGTCCAAAGCTGGGATTATGGGTGTGAGAGCTACCCCCACCCTGGGGCAGGCAGCCTGCATACAATATAAGGGAGGAAAGAAGCTTGCTCTCCCTGCTGCTCTTCCCTTCACTCTTGCTGCTTTTGCTGTTTTCTGCCTCTGTGAAATGTTGCCCTCTGCCGTGTGCCACTCTGCCTTGGAGCCAGCTGAGTATGTACTGAAACCTCCACAATGTGCTAAATAAAACTATCCTTCCTTAATTTGGGGCATCAGGTATTTTGTGCCAGCAATGAGAGAAAAGTAACCAAGTCACCTGTGATGTTGCCTGCATCCCCTCTGCATCTCCAAGCCCTGCTTGAGAGTCAAGCCCAATGTATGTGACTTTTATGCCCCCCTCTTTCCTACTCACACCCAATACTATACTCACTGGCCCTTTGTACCTATTCATCCAAACCTGTTTTCAAACATTTGAACATTTTATCTTGCACTACAGTTGTTTGCCTAGGGTTCTTCTCTATCTAAACTTGAACTGTATGGCTGATTGCACCCAGTACAGGAAAGAGCTGAATGAATAAGCAGTATCCCAGGAGTGCTGGTAACACAGCAGTTATGATGTGTGTATGTGTGTGCACCAAGAGGCAGGATATACCCAATTCAGTGTCACTTAGGGCAAGAAGAGGAAAAGCTGGATAGTCAGACCTGGATGAGAGTCCCAGGCCTTGGAGTAAGAAAGCTTATCGTACAGCCTTTCTGAGCTGTATGCATAAACCTTCTCCCTTTGTCCTCTTACTCTAGATAGCTAAGTTAGGTAGCAATATGGTAGGCAGTCAGACAAGGCTTGATCCTGGAAAGGTCAATACAGAAGATAACTGTGGCTGGAGGTGCATTCACTAAAGGCCAGACTTCAAGAAAAGAGGAACTACTCATCCACATACTTCTCCTAGGGACAAACAGCAGTGATTGATGTTGTAAGTAGGCACTGGTGACCTTGGGGTGGAGATCAAACCTCCTTAACCCACCCCTTCCAAGAAAGTCCTTGTCTGACCATGTGTGCTTGCTGTGTGACTTGTTTCCCCATTTGATCCTCACTTAATCAGTATTACCTAAGCAACAGTACTTGTTGTGTACTTACTGGTTGACCATTGTTCTGTCCCACCTCACACAAGTGTTATGATTTGCCATTGGATCAATATTACCTACGTGATTATACTTGTAATCTTATTCATTGGTTATAGTTCTGTCCCCACCTTAAGCCTGCCTCACCTCATGGCTTTGCTCAATAAAACACCTTTGAGAAGTGTGGTTGGTGGGCAACCCACTTTCCTGTCCCCCTTCTGTCCTCAGGCAGAATCTTTATAAATTCTTTCTACTCTTAACCTCCATTGTTCCTAGAATTGATTCCTCAATTACAGAGAATACAAACTTGGGTTTTGGACACTTAGCAGGTTGGAAGTTTCATTCCCCTATATCACTCTTAATGATCCTGCTATGTGGAGGAGGTTTACTCTTCTGATTTTACATCTCAGTAAACTGAGGCTCAGGTTAAGTGACTTGCTCAACATCAAGCAGTAAGTAGGCCTGCTCTGATGTTTTTCTTTTTAGACCATCATATGAAAGCTTCATGCCGGGCCTGGCCTTGGAGGGGGGTGCATATCCAGGGAGCAAGCATTCAACAAGTCAGGGGCAGCAGAATGAGAAGGAAAGCACCCTGCAGTTCACATTCCTTGCACAGCAAGTGGACTGCTCATGAGACCCTCTTGTTGATGACCTTTAGGCCATCTTGCCTGAGCTCTTCTTCTGGATATGGAACCACCTTTGGGCAGGCCTCCAGATTCTACTTGTGGAGAGGAATGTCTGCTGTGAGTCAGGGAGCTGGCTGGCAGAATATGGGCCTCCAAGTTCTGGACACATCCATGCAGGGTGACTGTGCCCAGGTGACAGGATGCATGGCAGAAAGAGCATGTGGTGAGGGAGGGTGAGCTGTAACATCTTCTCCACATGACTTAATCAATCTAAGAGCCCTGGATGCCATCCAAAAAATAACCTATAAATAAACTTGAGTCATTTGTAGAAAAATAGATGCAACTTGGAGACCATAATATTACGTGAAATAAATCAAACACACAAGCTTAAATATCACGGGTTTCTCTTAGATGAGAAGCCAAGAATATAAACGAAGAGCAAAATAAAAATGAATAAGAAAGAGGAGATGGGAAGTGGATCAAGAGATGGAGGGGCAGAGGAGAAGGAGAGGAAGAGTTGAGAGGTGCTGTGTCACTCTCCATGGAGAATGTAATCTTTGTGTAATGCACACACATACTAATAAAGAAATGAAAAGTTGAACAAAAGAATGTACAGCCGTTAAACACCATGCAGAGGAAAGAGGAACTATGATTGTTCTGTGTGGCTGCTGCTTGCTCACTAGGTGAGTCTGATGGGGTGGGGTATCAGGGACTTGGCCGAGATCTGCAGCTGCCTGTATGGGGTAGGGGAACAGGGAAAGGATGAAATAAGAAACAGAGACAAATTTAGTAATGCATGAAGAGGGGATGGGAGGCCAGTGCCTCAGGATGGGCAGGGACAAAGATGCTCCAAACCAGCGCTATTCATTGGGTGTGTACAATGTGAGGAGGGGCTGTCAGAAGATTCCTCGGATGGCAGAAAACTGAGAGGTCGATGACTCAGCACCACGATAATCTTGGAATGACTCAGCACGGAGATGATCTTAGGCTAAGGAGTACTTTGCCCTGGAGTGTTTTCTAACCTTAGTGGTTTTAGTTTAGTCTTAGTGGGTGGGAGAGGATGGCTCATCCCTAAAGAGTTACCGGGAAATCTCAAAAGTGTGATACAGTGATCCCAAACCTCCATTTATCCCTTAGGGAAGTGTGCAAAATTAGCCCCTGTGAATTTGTCATCCCATGGTGGGGTCTCAGGTGGTGGCCTCTCTCCTTCAGTCTCTTTAGCTACACTTAGGGACAAACTCCTTTCTTTCTCTGCCCAGGTAGTTTTGGAGAAGAAAATAAGATTATAGGTAGGAATGGTTTTTGAATAAAACCTTTCAAAGGCACTGTGGCCCACTCTGTGTTTTTTTGGTGAGCACACTTGAGAAAACTCATTCCTCCAGAACAACTGGAAGGTTGTTTGGTAGCATGGTGCCTTTGGAGTTCAAGTTGGCACACATTTCTCATTCACACTTGGAAAATATTTTTGTTTTCTTCTGTTTTTAAAAATGCCTGCAGCAGCCTGAATAATGCCCCCACCTGTCCCAAAGGTGTGGACGTATGATTCCCCAGAATAGAGGGAGTCACCAAAGAGGTTAATCACCAAATGGGCAATTATCCTGGATTATCTGGATAGGTCCAGTGTAATCCCAAAGGTTCTCCTCAGAGAGAGGTAAGGAAGTCAAAGATGGCCGACAGGAGGGAAAGGAGGCTGAGGGTGTAGCAAAGTGCAAGAAGCTCTGGAGATGGGGAACAAGAGTTTAGCACACAGGCAGCTGCTACGCTTGGAAAAGACCTGGGAAAGTACTCTCCTTTGACGCCTCTATCTGACTGCAGCCGGGCCAACAACTCGATTCTAGGCTTCTGACTTGGGGAACGGTTAAGAGAATGAAGTTGTGCTGTTTCTGCCACTAGGTTTGGGGTCGTTGTCATAGCAGCGATGGGAAAGAAACAGTATCTCTTCCCCCCTTCCTTCCCGTCTCCATCCATCCCTTCTCTCTGTCCTTCTCCCTTTCTCTCCCTTTGTTCATCTTCTCCCTGTTGCTCTCCCCTCATTTCTGTTTCTCCTTCCCCTGCCCGTTCTTCCCCCAACTTCTCTTTTGCAAGTAAACAAACTAAGTAAGCAGTTGATAGAACATGTGATGATTTAATAGTGACAATTTCTTTGGTTTATGGTATTTTAAAGTTTTCTGCTGATTATTATGAGCTCCGGTGAAGAGATTAATTCAGTTACTGTGATTTCTTTCCTTGTCTTGACTTCATAAAAATCACTGAGATACAAATACAGTTATATATCTCAGGGGCTCGAAAATGCCCAGTAATTACAAGTGATTCATGAGAACAGCTTAACATATAAGGGATTGTATTGTGCTCCATGGTAAGCAGTCATTTATTGAGTTTTAAAAATGCCTTTAGAAGGGATAAAATGGGATCATCAATTAAAAGTATGTTTGGGAGAAACTCTGGGACTGTCAGAAGTAATTCTTTACTCAGATGCTCCTTTTCAAAGCCACAGGCTTGTGTGTGGCTGCGGAATGCCTGCCCTCTTTTTCTAACTTGTCCTGGTGCTTGTGGTACCACCTGCGGAGAACCTATGGCTTTGCTCAGTGGCAGGTGCTATTCAGATGGCCAGGCTTGTGGGCTGGGGACTGTGATTCTCCCTAGCGGAGTGGCCATCCATCATTTGATTAGAGCAAGGCTGCCTGTTGTAGATATGTCCATCCTGGCTGGTGAGGCAGAGACTGCGGAGATGTGCCTGGCTCCTCAGGCCTCAGGGCTGCTGTCCATGTTCCTGATGCCCAGCCCTGCCACTAGCAGATGGCAAGAGTGGCCTTCTGGGAAACTTGGCTCTTTTGTGGCAACCAGTGCTTGCAAAATGAAACTTCTGGGAGAAGTCCTCGTTTCTCTTTTCCCAAACCAACAGAGGCGACCGTGGCTGCCTGTGCTCTCCCCACTGTGCCGGCCCCAGGAAACCCAGGATGCATTGCGCACGTGGCTAGGAGAGGAGGGCAGGCTGCCTGCAGGAAAGGAACAACAGAGGGAAAAGCCGGCACCGCACAGGCAGCCTCGGGGAGCTCAGGCTGAGGTGGGGCGGGGCAGAGTCCAGCCCCTCCATTTTAGTCACTATGGTTCTCCTAATCTTCTCTCTTATATGACATTTACTTTTCTCTTTCTGGCTTTGAGCATAAATGTTATTGTATCAGAAAAAAAGTCATTGAGCACCTACCGTGGGTTGGAGATTGTGATACAAATGCAGTAAAAAATGGATTTCTGTCCTCATGGAGCTTGAGTTCTATGGAGGAAGAACAGCATTAGACAGATAATCACACAAATAAGAGTCAAATTTGCATACATTGCAAGTGCTTTGAAGGACATAAATGTGGAATTCTGAGACAATATCATGGGTGGGTAGGGGAGAGTAGAGCAAAGGGTCCAGCTAACTTGGGAGATCAGGAAGGGAAACTCGAGTTGAAGTCTGAAGTTTTGGCTGCACGTAGAGGTGAGTATCTAGCCAAAAGAGTTTTATGAGCAGCAGAAACAGAACATGCAAAGGCCCTGTGGTGATAGAGATAAAGGAACTTAGTGTCAGAAAAGGCTAGAGGTGGCCAGAGATCCAAATGTATAGGGTTTGCAGGTCATTATAATAAGAAAGGATTTTCAAGGAGATGGGGGGAGCATGGCCGACTTGCTTGGGGAGAGAACTTTTTCCCTTAACTCCCGTTCACATAATTTCCTTTAATAGAGCACATACTTTTGAGGCGAGATAGGGAAGAGAGCTGGCTGGGCAACTCATCAGATGCTCCAAGTCCACGGAGAGTTTTTCAGCGGCGATGTGCAGGGCCCCAGGGAACAGCCTAACAGATGTTATCAGCAAGGCAGCAGGAGGAACGGAGCCTGGGTTTAGTTGGGTTCCTCTGGGACCTCTCAGCCTCAGCTTCTCTGGCTGAGCTGTAGCCCTCTGATCTGATACTCAAGAGGAACAGCTGGCCCGGAGAGGAGGTGGTGCGGGTAGCTGGGTGCGGATTGCTGTGGGTAATTGGTGGTAAAAAAGGAAAAGTGGCTCACCTAATTGCATCTAAATTACAGCTATTGTTCAATTTGTTTCTTAAAAGTGCTTGATGCATGCAAGAAGAAAAGGCCTTTTGGGGGCGTGGGAACAGTGAGGGGCGGGAGGGAGGGTGGCTGCGCCTATAGCCTGTTACCTTGCTCTGACTGTTTGTAAGTGCAGATTTGAGTGGCTGGCTCAATTATTCTCACCCTCTGCATACTAAGGGTAATAAACTTGGGAAACGGAAACACAGGAGTCTACAGTAATTGTTTTTTAGATAGTGTAATAATTCATGATAATTGCTTGCAAAGCATTTTCCCCCCTCTTTGTCTACAGGGGTAAATACATTAAGGCCGCATTCTTGTACGCTATTTTACAATCTATTAGCATAGTAACCCATCGTAAAATAAGTCCTGCTGCAGTGGGGAAGTGTGTGATATTGGTCCATTAGACACCTCTGTTGTGTGTAC
Source organism: Dinomys branickii (assembly GCA_004027595.1). Classification (NCBI taxonomy): domain Eukaryota; kingdom Metazoa; phylum Chordata; class Mammalia; order Rodentia; family Dinomyidae; genus Dinomys; species Dinomys branickii. Next base: position 3,503 of record PVLD010023730.1, on the reverse strand, counting down.
AAGCAACTAATGGCACTATTTATGGGCAGCATTGTGTTAGCTTGGTGTATGCTTGTTACCAGCTAATAGATTCAGAGCATGAGATGCGATTTGATAAAAGTTCCCCACCACTAACCCTCCACAGTGACCCTAGCCTCATACTTGCTTGAAAATTGCTTTAAGCCCCGTGTGAATGGAAAAGTCATCTTGATAAATTTAACTGCAAGCCAAGTTATAACCAATGTTTACAGAATATAATCAGATTAGATCTTAAAGCCTTTAATTTCATCATTAGCATGTATTATTTCTTCCTCAAACCTTATAATTAAATAGCATATTAGGAATAGATATTTTTTCCTTCTTTTATACATTTACTAGGTATCTAGGGTTAAATTAGGCACTCGGTTATGGTACACATCTGCTTATTTTTAAATTAGAATGTCTTTAATGATACCTGAAAAATTAGAAAAGTAATTGGTTAATGAAAGTAAGGGAATTAATGGCAAATAAGGTATCATTATGTTTACCTAAGCACTATTATAATCTGAAAGCTGTATAATTAGCTAAATTATACAGAGGGAAATTAGGCACTCATTATTTACTTTTCTTGGGTATGTTATGGGTTTGTGCAAAAATTTTCATTGTACACGTGAGATTAATTCTTCTTGAAGTTTACATCTGGTTTTACCCAAGTCAAGAATTTCAAATAAATGCTCTTTTTATACTCTCAGTTAGGGATTAGAAATCCATGGCTTTGCAATTACAAAATAACCATTACTATGGTGAAGGCAGGGCCTATGGCTATGCAGGGAGACGGAATGAGGTTCTATGACGGCAGAGACGCAAAGTGCCTTTCTAGGACCAGTGGACTGGTCCAGGTCTCTGGGTAGGGTCTGCTGTAAGCTAACTAACTTCCTCTCCTTTCACTCCCCCCATTCCCATCTCAGATGGGATCTCTGCTGGGTTTGGTCTTATGCAGGGCTCCTGAAGCCCCAGGCCAAGGACCCCAACCCCCAGGCCATCAGTGACCTGGTTAGGAACTGCTGCGGAGCAGTAGATGAGCTGTGGGCCAGTGAAAGTCTGTATTTGTAGCTGCTCCTTATTGCTGGCGTTATTGCCTAAACTCCTCTGCCTCCTGTGAGATCCAAGATAGCATTAGAGTCTCATAGGAAGTGGAACCCTACTATGAACTGCCTGTTGGAGGCATCTAGGTTGTGTCTTCTTTTGAATCATTCCAGAAACCCTCTCCCAACTTTTCCATCCAAGGAAAAATTGTCTTGTGTGAAACTGGTCTCTGTTGCCAAAAATGTTGGGGACTGTGGTCTGATGAATTCTTGGGAAGCTGTTAGCTCAGTTGTTCTCAAACTGACTGACCACATGTTAGAATCATCCAGGGAACTTTACAAAACTCGAGTGGACTGGCCCAGCCTCCAGAGATGACCAGAACAGCACTAAATTCAGAGAGTTGAAGCAGAGGTAGAGGACAAGAACAGGAGGGTACTGTCTTACTCCTGGCTGTTGAGCTCTACCTACCAGGGACTTGGGGTTGCCCCTGCCTCTCCCTGAGCTAAGATTCGCCTTTTGTCCATTGACCAGCCTTGACACACATAATGAAGTAGGTGTGGATAAAAATTTTTTTTAAATGGCCAAGAAGCGAGTGACAGCCACTCAGCTTTGCCAAGACAATGTGTCTAGAGTCTGAAAACAGCAGGTTAGAGAGTTATCAAACTGAGAGGAGGTTACTCCAGAGCCAGGAGGGAACTGACAGAGGAGAGAAAAAAGGTTTAATTGTTGCAGAAGAAATAAGGGAGAGAGGGGCTGCTTTTCAAACTGCAGAGAGTGGGTGGCTCTCTGCATGACAAACTTTCACTCAGAGAACTGGACAGTGACCTGGGGAGGGAGAGAAGCAGCAGCAGGGGAACCTGCCAGGAAAACACAGGTACTGCTTCCAGAGTGGCCTTCCACAGTCAACAGTTGGTGAATGACCCTGGTTCTATGCCTGCCACCACAATCACTGCAGGAGAGCTGGCAGGGATGCCACTGTGGGGAAAGCTCAGTACTGGAACCTGGGTTTCAGAGCTGTCCCTTGGCTCCAGGTTACCCTGTACTCTGGCAGGTTCCCAGAGTGGATGAGGGAAGGACGGCCATGGAGAGAGATGGTGGTTGGGTAGTAGGCTGCAGGGAATCCTGCAGAGAGGCTGCGGCTGGTGAATGTGTTCCTTGGTCCAGCAGTCAGAGCACAGGTTCTGCCTGAGTTACACAGCTCTGGAAGCTCATGCTGGCGCCCTGTCCTCACGGGATGCAGACGGGGCTCTGCAGCCAGCACCATTCTGGGGTGGACTGCCACACTGACTTCAGGCGTAAAGAGAGACATGGCCTGGCCCGAACCCTACTTCTTAGTACTAGGCTGAAGAAAAGAGCCACGTGTCCAAAACAACAGAAAACTTCTATTATTTTTTATTTTATTGTATTATTATTATTTTCATTGTTTTCCTTCTCCTATTCATCTTGCCCCCTTATTTTTATCCTGTTCTTTTCTACTTTTCTCCTTTTATGAGCGTGTCTGTGGGTGTGTGGTTCTCTTCCTCTTGCTTTTTTCTTCCAATACAGTTGATAGTGGGTAGGGGGGTTCTCCTGTGTTCCTTTAGGGCCCTCATACTTTTATTCGTATCTTTTCTCCTCTTTCTTATTCTTTCTCAAGTTTTCTTTTCTTCTCCCCCTTTTCATTTGTCTCCCATTAACTTGTCCTCTAATATTCACATCAGTCATGGAACATTTTTCCATCCTCATTTCTCCCTACCAATTTTGTACCCGATTTTCCCTGTGTCCCCATCTAAATGCAGGCCAGACCTTTACCATCACTTCACCCTTTGCCCCCCTCCACTTTCTCCTTCCCATACCACATAACAAAAGACTTTATAAAGCCATTTTTATCTTCTCTTTCTTGCCCTCTGGCATCGCTTGGGCCCCAACCCTCTGGGCTTTAGATAACTGATTCTATAAAATCACTGTTGAATGCTGTTTTTTACCATTACAGTAGAAATAGCCATCACATTTAAGGCACATGAACTGTGGGCCAAGACTTGGGTCGTTATGATACTTTCACTATAACTATGGATTTCTTCTCTAGAGTAAAGGGAGACCTCAACAGGGTCTCATGGTATGTTATTTCTCAACTAGCCTCATAGATACCACAGTGACACAGTAGCCTGTTAAAGCTATAGCTGATTTGATTGGATGGGAATAATCCTGATTGAGTGGACAATTTTTTTTTAATTAAAAAAAATAAAAGTACAAAAACATATTAACAAACAGACACCAATTGGCATAAAAAATAGTACAATCACAACTGATCTATAAACAAGGTGACATGGTCTCAACAGTGGTTATTGCTTTATCCATTGATATCTTTGAAGTGTAAATATATGAACCCATATACAGACATGCAAAATTGGTCAGACCATTAATCCTCTCAACAACAGAAAAACACAAAAACCAAACATCCAAAGACAGAAAACAAAACA
>PVLD010023729.1:0-26870 GCA_004027595.1 Dinomys branickii | reverse complement strand
CAGTGGTTATTGCTTTATCCATTGATATCTTCGAATTGTAGATGTATGGACCCATATACAGACATGCAAATTTAGTCAGACAGTTAATCCTCTCAACAACAGAAAAAAAAACACAAAAACCAAAAATCCAAAGACAAGAAACAAAACAGGCATACATCAACAACAGCAACAACATCAACAACAACAACAACAACAAAAACACCGCTTGTTGCTGCTTTACATATTGATATCTTCGAAGTGTGTGTTCAGGATAACACATACAGATATACACTATTAATCTAATATCCTGTCATCGATTATTGCTTAGCATTAAGTGATATAATGGCAAGACCATATAAAAATAAAGAAAACAAGAATGATATATAGAAAACTAATGACATAGACATATTTAAAAGGATTGCAATCATAGAAAGTACATTTCTAACCACAATGAAATGAAACTAGAAATTGTTAACAAGAGGAAATTTAGAAAATACACAAATGTGTAAAAATTACATAACATACTGCTAAATAACCAATGGATGGAAGAAGAAATTTAAAAGATAACTGGAAAATATTCTGAGTTCAATGAAAACAAAAACATAACATAGAATAACTTCATAGGCTATCCCTAAAGCAGTGCTTAGAACACCATTAAAAACAAAAGAAAGATCTTGATTAATTTATTTTTAAAAGTTAGAAAAAGAATAGTGAAGTAAATCTAAAGCAAGAAAAAGGAAGTAACAAAGATTAGTCATGAAATAAATGAAATAGGAAAGAAGAAATTAATAATTTAAAGCAATGAAAACCAAAGTAAATTCTTTTGAATATCAATCAGCAATATATGTGCACTCATGTTTATGGCAGCACAATTTGACACACCAAAATCTTGGAAACAACCCAAATGCACATCAACTGAGGAGTGGATAAGAAAGATGTGGTATTTTTATATAAAGGAGTATTACTCCGCTATAAAGAAAGATAAACTTGAGGCTTTTATAGGTAAATGGATGTAACGAGAGACCACACTCATTAAGTGAAATAAATCAGACCCAAGTGTGCAAACAATGTATTGTCTCCCTAGCATAAGAACCTGAAAGCGTAAATAAAATCTGAAAGGTACAATAGATATTGTGAAAGAGAAAGAAACTTCTCAATAGGAAAGAACAACCGGGATGAGGGAAAAGAGAAAAGAAAGAAAAAAGAAAAGAAAAAACTTCTGTATATATACACCAGATAGCTAAGATAATTGCACCACTAATTTCTGTTGGTTTATTGAAAGGTACAGTTGATGTTTCATTGTTTGATCGGTCTTGCATGCCTATACCTGGTAATCTGAGCAACTACCTTGAAATAACAATAAGTAATACAACCATTCTTGATTTGCTATCATTTTGTTTTGAAATTCTGTATCGTTTTTATAGTTTTTGTGTTGTTTTCTTTTTGTTTTTGTTATTTTGTTTTTGTTTTCTCTTTAAAATAAGAAATTTAAAATTAAGAGAAGAAAATCAATCAAATTTTCAATATTTACCAGACCGCTCAAGAAAAAAAATTAAGCAAAGACTTGGTAAACTAGGAACAGACAGGAACATCTTCACCTTGAGAAAAAGCATCTGCCCAATTCTCAGGTAGTATCTACTTAAGGATAAATGTGGAAAACTTCTATCCTTAAGGGTAAATAATATGGGTTTGGGGAAAAAAAAAAACCCTAAATTTTCTATCATGCAAGAAGGGAAAAAGATTCCTAGTCTTCTCCTCCCTTTTCTTAATACTTTAGAAAATTTACAATTGTGAACCTTTCTCTGCCTCTTTAAGATGTATTTAAATATTTTAGAAACCTAATTAAGCCTTGCACAGTGTTACAACCCAGGAATCTTTTTCTTAGGGACCTGAGAGACATCACAAAAGACAGTGCAGCTGTCTCTCAGTTCCCACAGGAAGGTGGGAGTCTAACTTCCGCTTCCACCTCACTCCAAGTTACAAAGGTACATCTTGTCATAAAGATACGAAAAATATGTTTTCCTTTTAGACAGAGGCAATTAGCAACCCAACTGTCTACCCCAATTATTAACTAATTAATTATTAATTTGGAATTATGCTATGTGTGACAAGTGATGCTCTCCAGTCTTCTTACTTGAAGACTACTTATCATTTATCTTGAGAACAAATATGACATGGCTTCTGGGTACTTAGCTCTGTAGAAGGATGAGATTTTCTTCCATCTTTGCAATACATATTCAATAATAAAACCATTATTTCTCTTGTACTTTTGTGAAGAGTTCCTCTGGACAGCACGAAATTCTGTGTTTAACTTATGTTTCCTAAGACCTTCTAAGATCAGGAATAAGCAATTAAGTCTGTTCTTAGCACATCTATTCAACATTGCACTGGAGTTTCTAATCAAAGAAGTAGGATAGTAAGTAGAAATAAAAGGTATCCATATGGGAGAGAAAAATCAAAACTCTCACTATTCACAGACGATGGTATGATCTTTTCTGTAGCAAATTATATGAAATTCAAGAAAAACAGAATGTTTGTATAAGAGCTTAGCAAAGTTACAGGATACAAAATCAATATGCAAAAATCATTTTTATTTTTATAAACTAGCAATGAGCTATCCAAGGTAAAGCTAAAACCACTTTATTTAACATGGCATCAAAAAATAATAATTCAACAAAAGTAGTACATGATTTGCATACTACAAACTATGCAATATCATTGAAAGAAAGCAGAAAAATAGACTAAGGGAAAGAAAGCTAGTGTTCAAAAATTGGAAGCTTTCTGTTGTTAAATGGCTACATTAGTGTTCTCATGACATTGTAACAAATAATCACAAGTTCAGTAGTTTAAAACACAAATTTCACAATTCTGGATGTTTCTAAAATGGCTTGTACTGGATCCAAGTCGAAGCTTTGTAGGACTGAACCCCCTCCTAACAGCTCCTGGGGAGACACCATCTCTTTGCCTCTTCTCTCTAGTCAACAATGGCCTGTGGAGGTTTCTCCATGTCACATCGCTCTGATACTCCTACACCTCCTTTTACGACATATAAGAAAGCCAGTTTTCATTTCAGTGGGCCTAACAACCTCAAATCTATCTGCTACTCTAATTCCCATTTACCATGTCAAAATTTAAAAAAAAAAACGTATTTGCAGGTTCCAGGATTATATTAGGATGTGAAGCGGAGGTATTTTTCCACCTACCATAATGGAATACTTCCTAACTTGATCTACAGATTTAATGTTACCTGGCTCCTTTGCAGGAATTGTCCAATTGATTCTAAAATTTATATAGAAATACACGGGACACAGAGTAAACAAAACAATGCTGAAAAATAATAACAAAGGTATGAGGGCTCATTGTTTCCTGATTCCAAAATGTACTACAAAGCTATAGTCATCAACTGTCTGTGGGACTGGCCTATGGACACTCATACAGATTTAGTATAAATAAAATAAAAAGGAGAGCCACAAATAAATCCTTATGTTCCTTGCTAACGGACAATTCAATAGACAAATAGGTATTTCAATAATGTAACCACATGCAAAAGAAAGAAGCTGGAATCTTGCCTCACACCATGTAGAAAGATTAACTTGAAATGGGGTGCCTAAATATGAAAGGTAATAAAACCATAGAACTCAGGGCAAAGCACAGGTAAAAGAAAAAATAGGTATAAGTCTTTGTGACTTTGATTAAGCAACAGCTTCTTGGACACTTAATACAACCAAACAGAATAATAAGTTGGACTACATAAAAATTGAACATTTTTGTGTTTCAAAAAAAACTATCAAGAAAATGAGAAGAGAACTCACAGAGTCAGAGAACACATTTACAAATCACCCATCTGCAGCTCTGGCCCTCTCTGAATGTCAATGAGACCTTCCTATAAGGGTTTTAGGGGAGGGGAGGGCTTTCAGCTACCAATGGCCCTAACACATCCTGACAATGAATAGTCACACATGTTGTGAAAGTATAAAACAAACATGGAAAGCTGGGCATGGTGGTGCACGCCTATAGTCCCAGCACTTGGGAGGCTGAGGCAGGAGGAGCCTTGTGAGTTTGAGGCTAGCCTGAGCTACAAAGTGAGCTCAAGGCCAGACTGAACTGCATAGCGAGATTGTCTCAAAAAGACCTCCCCACAAAAAAATGGAAGGATGTGCACTTGCAGAGAGTCACTACCCCAGGGGGGTAAGGGAAAATAGAAAGGGAGGAGACTTCCATTAAATCTATAATATTTGCAGGGGGAATCTTTAAACAAATACAGCAAACCAGAATGTATTGAAATGGTGCACATGAATATGTGTGTGTCATGTTTATTAAATATGTCATAATATGAAAGAACTGACAATGTTGAAATACTGACTAGCATTAAATAGTAGAATCATAATTTTAATTTTTTCTTGATTTTTTTTGCCCTTTTCAAATGCTTCTCACCAACAGGAACCCCTTTTATAATGGTAACAAACAGTACACTGTGCTTTTCCAAAAGGTATCACTACCAATAAATGTACTCAGAGAGCCACAAAAATGTATTTGTATTAAACGGTAACACATACTTTAAACATTGAACCAGTATTACAATCCCATTTTGGTATAAAAAGTTCCCTAGATGTTTTAATAGTTCAGGGCTCAGAAATGTTTTTACCCTTCAAATGGAAGCCAAAATTTAAAAAGCTGAGATTTATACATATCCAAATTATAAGTTATTTAGGAAGCCTGAATAATTATAGTTTTAATAGTTATTCCTGTTGAGTGAAGTCCTTATGAAAACATGACCTTAACTAATCTAGGATTGTCTGAATGTGTTCATTCAAACTATTACTGTTCATTACTCTGTGTATACATATATTTAATGATTAATGGACATTCTTATTTTAAAGGGAAAAAACAATGATACAAAATTTCCAAACAAGATAGTAGGAGAGTAGCAATGGTTAGTATATTGCTAATTCTCTTCAAAGTAGTTGCTCAGATTATAAGATATAGGCATGAAAAATTGATCAAAAGATATAAGCATAAACTTGTCTTTTCAATAAACTAATAAAAATTAGTACTATAGCTATCTTAACTATGACAGAGTAGATAATGATAGATCAATAGATAGATAATAGATAGATAGATGATAGATTTTTTAGAGGCAGAACATCTAATTCAGTAGTTTCCAAACACTTTAAAAAATTTTTTTTCATATTAAGTAAAGTGCTCAAGAGGAAAACAAAAAACAAAAACAAAGGCCCTTTGTCTGAATCAGGAGCTGTATCCTGAGTCCTCGCCTGCTCCTTCTCTCGCCCTTTCACCTCCTCCCTCAATGTCTTCCTGACTGAAGGAAGCTGCACACCACCCGCTCCTCGTCTCCCCTCACAGCACAGCTCTCTCTGCTGACTGTTGCCTTGGTTTTGCCAGCCTCTGCTTGACATCACTCTTCCCTCTCTCCTCAGCCTTTAGCACTCCCCTGAAGCGCATGACAACCACTGCCCATCTGAAAATGCAAAGGACGTTCTTCAGTCCTTTACATACAATCATATGAAAGTGACACTTCTCAGTACTTTGCTGCTCTACAGAACTGTACACTGCTGACCTCAGCAAACCAGATTTCAAATTCTGTATTGTTTTTATGTTTTTCTATCATTCTCTTTAAAATAGAAAGGTTCTCTTTCGTTGGCATCGTATTCTTATTCCTAGGGTTCTTTCTGAATCTTACTTTATATTCTGACATATTAACTACAAAGAATACTGGGCTTCACTTTGACGTGTCTATTTATGCATACAGCACGGCCCCTACTGTTCTTACAGAGAGTCCAACAAGCCAAGATTTTAAAACCAGTAATTTAAATTTAAAAATTCATAACACCATGACCTACTAATACATGCTAAATAAGTTCTGGCATACACTGACGTAAAGGGATATGCTTGGTCAGATCTCTTAGAGGAATCATTTATAAGAAAAAGACAAGTGGAATGCAGCCCTGCAAGATAACTGAAACAGTGCTGTAGGGCCCTGCCCTCTGCGATAGTAATTTGGCTTTCGTGTTGCCCTGTGCTTTAAACCCCCGACGCCCTCCCTCTTCTTCCTCTTCACCCTCACTGCACTGCTATCTTTCTCCTTCCCTCCTCACTTCCTGTTGCCACTTCCCTGAGTCAGATTCACATCTAAGTATGTACTGTCATTCACCATTGAGTCAACTGAATGTGTCACCTCATAGAATCTTGATGTAGCAGACAGAAGGTGGCACAATTACTGTGCAGAAAGCACAGCACCCACTCACTTCCTTGGTCTTTCCCTTGAGCTCCCCAGCAAAAACAAGTCCACGTCCCACCCATAGCTCTCTGTACTGACGTGAGGGTTTTTCATGTAAAGCTGACACAGTCACATGAGACACATCACAGGACTTTCTAACCTTTTGCCTTCCACACTTAGCCCTGTCTGTGTGTATTGCGTGTGGGTATGGGGGGTGGTGTTTGTGTGTGGGGGGGGTGTACATGTGTAGCCAATTAGAATGAATTCTTGCAGGAAAAGGCTAAGTCATGTGCCCCTGACAGGTAAGTGCTGTAACATCTACTTAAGGGGCAAAGACAATGGTGAACACGTCTCTTTTTCCTTCCCTCTCCTCAGTGTCATTTCGCAGACCTCCTAGCAAACAGCACTTCCTGCGAGTGACTTTCAGGTTGAGGGATGCCTGGCAGCACTGCACTGCCAAGAGGGGATTTGCACATCTCCCACATCACAGTGCAAACCTCAATTCAGCCAAACTATCGCTCCTGCTCTTCCTTCTATGTGCTGACGCTGTTCAGAATTAAACTGGAGAAAGACTTCATCTTCACCATCCAGAAAACACCGTGGAGAAGTAACCATGCTACAGGCACAGGGAAATGGAACCGCTACTGTTAAGAGGATGGAAGCACTAAACATGACATAGCAGTGTGGTGGCCCTATCTCAGTGTGGTGCCATCTTAACGCAGCTTCTCTATAGAGTGCCAGAGCCGGGACCCAGCACTGCCCACACCCTATGAGGGCCTTTCGTGCAGAGCCTGCACTCACCACTCCTCCCTCCCACGGTGCTCAACTCTGAAGGCCCTCTGTGCCACTGGAACTGGACCTCTGCTGTGTGCCCATGCCATGGGTATTGCTTGCTTGCTCCTCCTCCTGCCCTGGAGGCAGTTGCTCCTACTGCCTCAGCAGTCCCAGACCAGCTCCCACCTGGCCTTTCCAGGCGAACTCTCTGTGGACTACTGGGCCACTACACCTGGGCCCTTCTTAATTTGCCCTTCAGCCCTAGGATAACATATTGAGCTTCCTTCTATTTTACTGTTACTCTTCTGTCAGGGTTAAACATTCTTCATATTAAAATCCTTCTACCCTGTTGTCTTGGTTACATTTTTCTCGTTGCTGAGACAAAATACCCAACACCCAAAATGAAGGAAGGGAAGGTTTATTTAGCTTACAGTTTGTGGAGGTTTCAGTCCATACTTGCTGGCTCAGAGGCAGAGCGGCACTTGGCAGAGGGCAAACATTCGTGATGGCAGAACACAGCAAAAACCACAAGAGCAAAAGGGAGGAATGGCTGCAACCAGCCTCTTTCTACCTCCCTTACATTGTAAACAGGCTGCCACCCCAGGGGGCATGTAGCTCTCACATAATCTCCATGCCCTCCTCTTCCACAGGCTCAGGAAATACACAAAGTAAGCACCCTGGCTCCCTGCTGAGTCACTCAGCCAAACCTCTAGACTCCCCAAGTTGATACAATGTAACAACCATAACACCAGTCCATGGTGTCATTTCCATCCTCTGACTGGAACCAGCCCACCACATTTCATTCTGAGACTTGGGGCCAATTGCCAACATGAAGCATTTAAAATAGGCTATTTCTTTGTTTCAGGGGTCTTGACTTCTTAAAGGGATTATGCTTCTTTTTGGATGACTTACTGTGCTACGTGTGTTCTGTTGAAGATGACCATACATTCTGTACATGGCCTTCCCTGTGGAGGTAAAAGTGCATCCCCAGGTCCTTGAACTTGGGCTGGCCCTAAACTACTTTGTCCACTAGACTGTAGTAGGTGGACAGCAATGCTACCTGCTACATCCAAGTGACATCCAAGACTAGCCTGACACTTCCACTTTGTCCTCTTGGAATTCTGCTCTACCACTGTACCACAAATCAAGGCTACATGGAGGGGATGCAGGGACCCTCAGAGTTTCTATTCAGCAGCTTCTGTTTAAATTTAAATGAAGAACAATGAAGCCAGTGTGGAGCTGCCCACTGTGCCAGTGATGCTGTGGAGCTCATCTACCCAAGCCTGCCCGGCAAGAGCTGCCTAGAAAGCCCTCAGAAACTACTTCTTTGAGCAACCGACACTGATTGTTAGCAGTACTGTAGGTAACTAAAATGCACATCTCCTTCTCACCAACTAACCTCCCAGTTTCTCAAGTATTCAATAAATTAATTTGAGGTAAGTTCAAGGACACATCTTTTGACCAACCCCTCCAGAAAAGTGTGCTAAAATAACACACTGCACCATTACGCAGTCCTTTTCACACTTCTTTCCGATAGGAAATGTGAAATTATATATATATAATTATATCTACACAGTGACTTGAGTGTCACTATTTAAAATGGCAAACTAGAAAAATAAAGATGAAAAGTTTAAATATTGACAGATTTATGTTTACTTATGAAAAATGAAGACTATAAAAAGGCAAGAAAAATAAGATGTAAACCTGAAGATAAATGACTTTGGATTACTAATCGATAAAAGAAGCAAGGGCTTCCACTGCCAGAATCAATCATCACAGGGCCCCCTCCCAGTCTCCCTTCCCGGGATGCCAGGGGGCTCAGAACAAACCAGTCTGAAGAATCTGCAGGGGGCACAGCATGGTGCACCCAGCTTCATACTTGTAATCTTGGCTGAACAGGGCTCAACACTGCTAGTGGCACACAGAATGAGAACTAGGTGTATCTTGTGTATCTACAATGCAGTATTTCTTGATCTATCCATAAACTAGAGTGTCAGGTGACTGAAAGACACTATAATGCTGAAATTATATGAAACCACAAGTGTTCATAACTTGGAGCTGTGTATTTCTTCTTCTCTAGAAACTCCATAAGTTTTCACTTTGAATTCAAAAGTTACCACAAGTTTTATCAAGTTTGCTGTTGTCACTGAAAACCCATCTGAACATTTGTAAGTGTTGAATAATGAGAAAAGGCAAGAAAAATAAGATGTAAACCTGAAGATAAATGACTTTGGATTACTAAGTGTTGAATAATGAGAAAGCCAGAAAAAATTTAAGTAACAAATTTTAGTTGAATAAAAGTAAAACTTGGCAAGTAATAAATATATTACATCGATGAAGTTACCTGGAATGTGTACATTTTAATAGAAAAATCACAATGCCCCCAAAGAAAACATTAATCATAGAGCAACGTTTTAATTCATGACATATCCAGTTAAATCCACCAATTATTCACTATTCACTTAGCAGGCAGAATGGTTAAGAGCCCATGCTCTGGAATCAACCTATCTGGATTTAAAGTCAGGCTTGTCCACTTATTCATTATATACTGCTGGATATGATTATTCCTTTAAGGTTACTTCTTAAATAGCCACTTGCATCTTAAAGAGGTTTGCGGATTAAATGACTATTAAGCACACTGAGCAATGCATAACACAGTAAGTATTAGATAAGTAAAAGTAAGCAAAACCATGGATTAGTAACATAAAGCGAAACATGGTATGGTGGGATGTTGTTACTGTACGCCCTCTAATAACTTCCACTCAGCATCTTCTCTTTATAGTCATGAAACCATGGGGCCTAGTCCACTGAGTCTTTAAGATGTATTTGAATTCCATTTGTTTTGTCAAATTCTAAGTTTATTCAAAATTCCCTCTTCCCTAACAAGCAGATAACATAATAAAAGAACTCCCTCTCTGTATCTCTCCCCCCCACCCACCTCTCCATCTCAATCTCTCTCCCTTTTCCTTCTAAGGGCAGGGACAGGGACAGATGACATTATTCTGATAAATAAATCTTATCCTGTTGGGCCACAGAAGAGCCATAACAAAAGCAATTACAGGCAACAGCACCCCCTGCCCCCCCCCCCGAGTAAAGTGCCCCTACGACAGCTCTGTTCCTGTAGATCTTTGTGTTTGGATGTTCAGAGCATCTCCTTTCACTGTCATAATGCTAAACTTCTCTGATCTGGCTTCTGGAAAAATACTGGCCCCTACTATAACCAGAAAGACCCCCAAGAACCAAACATAGAGACAGGGAGGGGAAAAGAGACAGAAATACGTACAATATAATCGACTCTTCTCTAGTGTGACTATAAAGAAACAAATCTGATTCTTGGCACAGTACAATCTACATATTCAAATGAGCACTATCGTTTCAAACTTCAGTCTAACAGCATCCAACAATCACTATTACAGAGGGAATGCTCACCAGATGCCAGCAATGTACAGGGTAGATATTACTTCATTTAACCTCATAGTAATCATAGGACATGGGACAATAATATTATCTGCATATTGCAAACAAAGAAACTGAGGCATGGAGTTCAGTAGTTCATAACCTTCAACAACAGACCTGGACTTTAAATAGACTTTAAATCAGGCACTCTGACTCTAGAGCTTGTGACTTTGACAGTGACCTACTGGCCCGCCCTTTAATGCTATGTGCTTATTCCAATTACGCTCTTATCTTTGAAAATTGCTCTTTTGCCGGTTCTCTCTGGGTCAATTTATCAGTCATAGAAAAATACTTGTTTGAATAAATTAGAATCAGTTCCTTTTTTAAAAAAACTGATAAAATCTTACTTGGCCCCATTATTATGGAAGATATAAAAATGAAATAAACAATACATGAATTCAAAGAACAAAACAGAGCTTGCCATCAAGGGGCTCACTGCACCACATTAAAACATTTGCTTCCGGCTTCACTGAGGCAAAAGAAAGAAAAGTTTAAAGATACATCAGCACTTCACAGTCCAGGAAAAAAACACACTGAACTGAGCGTGGCCGCACAGCCTGAAGTCCGAGCTCCTCACGGGAATGAGGCAACAGGGTTGCAAGTCTGAAGCCAGCCTTAGCAACTTGCACTGTCTTAAAATTGAATTTAGTAAAAGGTCTGGGATGCAGCTCAGTGTCAGTGCTGCTCAGGAGAGTTCAGTGCCCAGTACTACCAAAAAAAAAAAAAAAAAAAAGGCAAGCACACTCATTTTAATGGAATCAAAATGAAGAATGACTTATTTTCATTTTATCTATTCAGAATATTTATTAAGATTCTGACACTCAGCCTCTGGGTCTTGGACGAAGCATGATGAACCAGGGAGGCAGAGACCCTGTGCTCCTGATCCAGTCTGTCGTTTTGGGGGGACACTTGAGTTAGACCACCCAAATGCAATGCTCCTTGACTTACCAGGGGTGTTATATCTTGATAGGAAGAAATTGTGTGTCCAAGATGTATTTAATACCCGTAACCTGCTGAATAGCACGGCTTGGAACAGAGTACGCTAGGAACTGTTGGCTGTGTTCAGTGATGGAGCTGCAGCTCGCTGCCGCTGCCAGCACCTGGAAGCCTTTTATTGCACAATGTGGCCCAGAAAAAGATTAAAATTTGAAGTACAGTTTCTCCTGAATGCATGTTGCTCCTATACCATCATAAGGGTAAAAACTGTAAATCAAACCACCCACAGTTGGGGATCCTGTGTACAAGATCAGGAAGAAAGAACAGCCATGAGATACTAAAGCAAGATCTGGGAATTGAGTCTGCAGGGAGGTTTCTATCTCGGGCAGATGATCAGGGAAATGCTTTCTGTACCAGTGACATTTAAGCAGAGATCAGAACAAGGTAAGGAAATGAACTGTGCAGCTAACTAGAATAGAATTCCAAAGGGGAACATTTTGGAGATCTAAAAAAAACCAGAGGGGGCATGAGGGCCTGGGAGGGATGAGAGCAAATGACAACTTTGCACAATGAAAGAGAACGATTTTCTCCATACTACATCATTTTGGCATTCCTCACAATCATCGAAGCACTGGGTCACTCACATAGCACCTGTTTTTGTGAGACTACTGGATTCAGTGCTTAGTAGTTAACAAAATCATCATGAACTATCACGAAATAAATAAAATATTCAACTGTGTGGAGGAAAAGTAGATGGAATGTATAGACTGGAGGAAATGTGCTTTGTCCATGGTTCACCTGCGAAGGCTACATTCCAGCTAAGAGCTCAAGGACAGCGAAGAACAAATGAGCTGACAAGCCAGAGGGACAGGGGTATGCCAGGTAAAGGAGCAGCATGTGTAAGAGGCCTGTGGTCAGAGGGCCCGGGGGGAATTACTAGAGTAAAGTCTGGCTTAAGGTAAAACTGGGGAACCTGGCAAAGCCCCATACATGCAGAGTTGCATGGTTATAGTTTAGCTGAGAACTTGGTCTTTACAAGAACAATCAGAAGTGACTGAAGAGTCTTAAGCCTTTTAAGATTTTAAATTCTGAGTGCCTCATAGCTTTCGTAAGACTCTAAGAGGTACAGTCAACAGTTAGCCATGCTTCACTTTATTTCAACTTATCCTGGTTTCTATACAGGATTATTTTGATCTATCCAATAACAACTTTATAAGTTTCCCCAATTATCTAGTGTCATAATGTGAATAGGATCATAATAAGCAGTGTGATCTCAAAAAAACTCTCATTCAGTAGGAGCCAACCTTTTCCATTTTCACCATACCATACTTGTTAAATGAACATGTATTTACATGTTCCATGGAGAATTAGCATAAACTATTTCACAGAAATTCAAATCCTAAATCTACTCTGAAAAGGTAGTTGAAGATGGTCTGCTATTTTTTTCCTCTGGAATTAGAGCACGACATAGAAATTTAAAAAGAAAAAGAAACAAGAACCATATTGAGAGATTATTTTCCTTGAGAAGATAACAAACACTTGCCTAATAATGAATCAGTCAGCTTAGTAAAAGGAGCTCTTCTGAACTTCCGTTCTAGCATAATCGTGTCAGCTATGTGCCTACAAAGCATTTATCTAGAAGCTCCATGAAGAACAGAGAATGCACAGAAAAACTTCCTATAAGAGCTGATAAAGAGAACTTTCTCCTGTAAAATAAATAAATATCAGAGGAACCAAAGCAAAAAGATAAAGGGAAAATTATACAGGAATATAAAATTCATCAAACTTGAGGGCCATGGGGAATGGGAATGGAGGTCCCCCGGCATCACAAATCCACACTTACAGGCTCAGAGCTCCAAAGAATCACACAAAAATTACAAAATTTGCAAAGAAGTACTTTAAGGAAGTGATGTCATGTGAGCCTTTTAGAGACCAAGTGCCCAAACTGCAACCCCAAAACCACTTGTTGAGCGCAGAGTGGCAGCCTACACTAGGACCCGAATACTGAGGTTTTAATTTGGAAAGCAGCTTGGCTCTCATGCCGACAAAGAGGGCTCTGCATGCCTACTGTGGCACATGTGCCACAGATAAGGGACACTACTCTAAGATAAGGAACAAGCTAAGAAAAAACACGCAGTGTGAGACTCAGAACTGTGACTGTGAAGGATATTAACTTCATTGCTCTCCAATTTGAAAATTCAGAGAAAGCACCAAAATGAAGATATGGAAAATTCAAAAGAAACTGAACATATCAAACAATTTATTAAGATACATTTTATATTTGAACCAATTAAGACCCAAATTATCATAGACCTGACAATGTCCGAATCCTGGCCAGAACCCCTTCTACACAGTTTTCAGCTGAATCAGCATCATAGTACCTCAAACAAGGCCCTGAGACTCCCTCTCTGAGAGCTTTTCCTAGGCCAAGCATGAGTTTTCCCACTTATGGCTGAGCAGAAAATCCCCCAGCTTCTCATCCAGCAACTCTAAAGCACCTCCAGTGCTGTTGTCTCCTATAGTGCTCGACCAGCCTGACTCTGTTCATTGCACAAGCTGCCCTCACTTCACCACCTCCCTTTCCTACTCCCCTACTAGTGTGTCCTAGGATCTCTCACAAACAATTTCATTTTAATCCTTGCTTAAAGGTCTGTTTTGGAGAATTTCAAGATTAGAAAGTAATAGAATATAATCTCAAACTTAGTTCTTTAACTTCATACACAGTAGAAGATATCAAATACTCGGGAAAAAGATGAGCTATAAGCACAACTTCACAGTTAAACCCAATGAATAAGGAATTTCCAGTAACTAGAGTAGAGGGAAAAGAATCACAATAAATAGAAAAACTTTGAAGTAATTTAAAAGAGCAAAGA
The DNA here is from genome assembly GCA_004027595.1 of Dinomys branickii. Taxonomy (NCBI): domain Eukaryota; kingdom Metazoa; phylum Chordata; class Mammalia; order Rodentia; family Dinomyidae; genus Dinomys; species Dinomys branickii. The sequence goes on along the minus strand of PVLD010023729.1, from coordinate 12,614 downwards.
CTTGATAGAAAGATGGAAGGTGATAAAACACATTGCACACATTATTAAAACAATCATGCTATACCTACATGAAATAGTAGCTCAGCTATATTAGTAAGGTTCAGTTTTTCTAACTCTCTAATTAATTTAAAAATTAACAGGCACTATGGATCTGTCATTGGGATAAGAAAGCAAAATCATTCTTATCTTTTGTATTTCTTCCTACAAAGTTTTTACATTCATTACACAAACACACATATACAAAAGTGTCATATTAACAATTGTAAACTTAATTCATAGTCGTAGCAACAAAAAGCTTACACCAAATATAACTAAAATTTAAGTTCATATTTTATCCCCTCTGTAATTTTGACATTTAAATCTTTTCAGGAATACATTGTTAGTTCACATTTTTGTGATCAACTTTTCATTATTTCCAAAAAAACATGCAAAGTAAAGAAAAAACTAGTTATCCTATCAGCAATTAATAGATGATCAGCCTGGTGTTTAACAGGATAAATATGAAAGTAAACTTGCAGTTTTCAAGGAATATTAACTTGGCCACCAGTTTTTTTGCATCTTCTCACGAAACTAGTTTTAAAAATAAAACATAAGAAATTTCCAGTAAAATAAGCCAAAGTCACCCTCTATAAACATTATTATAAATATACATATATGAGAGAACTTTGTAAAATTGGGCTGTATTTCAAGACAATTTCCAGCCTTTCTCAAGAAAATGTATTTTCAATTCTAACCCCAGGACTCAATTTACAACAATAGGCCAAATTAAAAAAAAAAAGTCTCTTGATTGCTTGACACATGGAATCATATTTCAGAATATTTTTCTGATATTTGCCATTATACTGAGTATCATATCAGCTTGCTAATTTCAACAGATTGAGATAAATAATGTGTGATTAGCAAAAGATTTTCACTTCATAATAATAGCTTGCAAAAGACTCTCAAGATATTCTTTTAAAGTTATGTGTCTCAATTTGTCACAGATTTACCCAAGAAACAACTCACTTTGTATATACGTTCCTAAATATATATGTCATCTTTTATTCATTCATGAAATAACATTTATTCAAAAACTGTTACTTCCCCAAGTACCAGAATAGGTAACAGGGTATAAAATTCTTCTTCCTGGACTTTAACGTTTATAGATAAAAAAGATAAAAAGTAGGTGCCTACAAGTGGACATAATAAAACATCCTGGTGTCATGTCGGATAGCACTTCTACTAGTTCATTCGCAGATTTATTCAGTAACTATTGTGCACCAAGCATGTGCCGAGGATTGCTCCAATTTAGAAGATATAAAAGTAGTCCCCATAAGGGAGACACCTACTTTAGAAAAAAGATTAATTTTTGATGGTTGTTTGAAATATATATATAATGATCCACAATTCTTTTAGTGTATATTACTTTGATAATTGAGGAAAATTTATTACATAATCTGTCTTTCCTAAAATTCTCCTTTCTCTGCAAGCTAAAACTAGAAATGAAAGCCAACACCAGTCAAATATAATGTCTTGAGGCTCAATAATCAATAATGTCTTGGGGGCTGGGGATATAGCTCAGTGGAATAGGTGCTTGCCTGGCAAGCACAAGGTCCTGAGTTCAATCCCCAGTACCGCAAAAAAAAAAAAAAAAAAAAAAAATCAACAATGTATGAGACAATTATCCTTACCAAGAATACAAGATTGTTCCAACAACAGACGTGAGCTTACTGTTTTCCTGTTTTTGCTTTGCCAGGCCAAAGTCAGCTACAAGCAAGAGAACACAGCAATACGTTAGTGTGTTTTTCCAGATTTAGGATTATCCCCTCACTTTTAATATTGTACACAGTAACAATTATTTCACTTTCCAGACAGCAGACTTCTGGTTCTTTAGCATCTATCAAAATACCCCCACACACCAGTCTTTCATACCATTCCCAGTCTTAATTAATGGCATACTATATGCGCACTGTGCCACTACACTTTATATTTTGACATAATGAGGTTTACCATTTTTTAAAACCTAAAAGCCTTGCTGACTGCAACAGGGTAAAAGCCTTGTGGAACTGTGTTTTTACATTTTAGGTTATCCTTTACAAATTTCAAATAAATAACATTTGACATAGGGCAATCATAGGGCATCACATGGTCAAAAGAAAAGTTAAGTCTGAATAACCATCACAAAGATCTGAAGTTAAATAGTAACAATTTATACACAGTCACATTATGTGCAAAATAAGGTTTAAATTAGTACAGTAGTAAACAGCATAATAGTAATATGTAAATTATTGAATAATGCAAAGATATATATACTTCATATATAAATATATGCAGTACAATACTGAAAACACATGGATTCATTTAAAACAATCCATTTTTTGTTTTAATTGACACATAATAATTGCCCTTGTTTATGAAGTATGACAGTTCAATCAATTAATACACATTGTAATATTAAAATCAGGGTGATTATCATTTCTTTGTTTAAATTTATTTTTAACTGGCACAAAAATTATGCATATTAATGGGGTAGCATTTGATGTTTTGACACACGAATACATTGTCTAGCATTTCAATCAGGTTACACATCGGTCTCCTCAAATACTTATCGCTTCTCCATAATGAAAACATTCAAAATCCTTTTTCCTAGTTCATTGAGTTATATAGTGTGTAACAGTTACCCATAATCACTGGACTTTGCAATAATATATAGAACTCCTGGTTCCTGCCTAACTGTAACTCAGTACCCATGGATTCATCTTTCTTTACTCTCCCTTCCCTATGATACATCTTAGTCTCTTGTAACCACTGTTCTACTTTCAACTTCTACAAGATCAACCTTTTCACAATGAACAGATGAGTAAAACCACATGGGGCTTGTCCCTCTGTGCCTTCCTCATTTCACTCAACAGAACAATATCTCATTCCAGCTATGTTGTAATAAATGACAGAATTTCATTCCTTTTCATGTGTACCACAGTTTCTTTACAACTTTTCAGCTGATGGACATTTAAGTTGTTTCCATTGCTTTATTACTATGAATAAGGTCTACACTGAACAAGGAGGTGCTGATAACTCTGGCAACCTGATTTCCTTTCCTTTGGGTAAATACCAAGTAGTAGGGTGGCTGGGTCATATGGTAGTTCTAGCTTTAATTTTTGAGGAATTGTCATACTGTTTTCTATAATGAATGCATTCACTTATACCCCCACCAATAATTCACAAAATTTCTCTTTTCTCTGCATCTTTGCTGTCACTTTAATGTTTTGATAATAGCCATTCTTACTGCGGTGATGTGATAGTGATTTACATTTCCCCATGATTAACAATGAACCTTTTTTCATATACTTGTTGGCCATTTGAATATCATCAGTTGAGACACTTCTATTTAGAGCAAGTATACAGTTTAATTGGGTTGTTTTGTCTTTTGCTTTTGAGTTCCTTATATATTTTGAATATTAATCCCTTAAGAGCTGTACAGTTTGCAAATGTGGTCTCCCATCCTGTAGGTTGTCTCCTCATCCTAATGACTATTTTATTGACTGTGTAGAAGCTTTTTAGTGTACTGTGACCCCATTTGTCTGATCTTGCTTTGGTTCCTTATAATTTTAAGGTCTTCCCAAAATATCTCTGCCCACTGCAACGTCTTAAAGTATTTTCCTTAAGTTTTCTTCTGACAAACATATATTTGAAGTTCTTACATTTAAGTTCATTTTAAGTTGACTTTTTCATGTAGTAGGAGGGGGTCTAATTTTATTCTTCTACATGTGGATATTCAATTTTCCCATCACCACTTTATCCAAGAGCTTTTCTTTTTCCGTAAGTATGTCCTTAGCACCTTTGTCAAAAATCAACTGGTAGTAGATGCAAAGACATTTGTATTACTGCTAGGCTTTCCATTCTGTTCCCTTTGACAATATGTCTTTTTTGCACCATACTGTTTTAATTACTATAACTCTGTAGTAGATTTTGAAGTCAGTAGTATAGTATGTATATTATTATTTAATCTTCACTACCTCCTATCTTATAGATAAGGAAACTGAGGCTTAGTGAGAATGAGAAACTTGTCCTACAGGGAGTAATCAAAGTCAAATGTTAAGTTCCTGCTGCCTGAGTTGAAAGTCCCAAATTCTGTCAAAGCACCATGCTGCTAACAAAGCAAAATGAGTCCCAGATTGTTTAAATGACAAATTCAACCAAACAACTGGACAGTAAATAATACTCATTATCCACACACTATACTGGAATATAGGGTAGGAAAAAGAAAACACTTCCCAACTCACCTCATAAAATCACACTATTCTGATACCAAAACCAGATGATGATACTCCAAAAAATCTGGAGCATCATAGCCCCTGTGGTGACAACTGGTAGTCAACTTATAACACCCAGTTGAACTGAATCAGCGTGGTGCTGGGCGTGGAGGGCCTACCTGAGGATTGCTCCCAACAACATAACTAGGAGAATTATAGAGGAAGAAGTGGTTGTGTTGGTTCTCCTGGAGGAGCTTGTCATGCTGGTTTGCCTGCTATGAACTCAGTTGTTGTTATCATCAGAGGAGCTTGGAACCTTGTTGTCACTGAGAATGGCTACAGTTCACTTTGGGGAACTCTGGTCCTCACTTTGAGCACTGCTTCTTGGCTGCAGAGAAGATGTGCACTGATGAATCTCCTGGAGAAGCTTATCATGCTGGCTTTCCTGTTATGAACTCAGCTGTTCTCATTGTCAGAGGATCTCAGGACCTTGTTGTCACTGAGGATGGCTGTGGTTCTTTTCAGGGGAGCTCTAGTCCTTACTTTGAGCATCATTTTCTGGCTCCAGGGCAGATCCCTCAGCCTGTTAGCACAGATCCTTCATCCCGCTGGCACAGACTTTCTAGTTTCCACCACTGCCCTTTGGGCCTTCCCAGTGCAGATCCATGAAACAGACTTGTATGAGACATTCTTGTGATCTCTATGCGTCCAGCTGAACTTGCAGGGGGCATGGTCATGGGCTCTCAGTCTTCAGCTGGACTTGTGCAGGATATTGCCATGGGATCCAGGCCCTTGGCTGGATTCTTTAGATCTCTAGTGTGTGGACAGATTTCTACACTTTTTTGTAATTGACTCTTTGAGTGACTTATAAAATAATCCTATAAATTATGTGTACTGTATTAAATTGTTTTCCTTAGAAACCCTGACTAAAGCATCCTCCAAGAACACAGACACAAAAATGATCAACAATATGTAAGTAAATCAACTTAGCAATGTATAAAAAGATGACCACGTACGGTTAACACCAGAACCATAAGGTTGATTCAATATTTCAAAATCAATGTAGTTTACCACATCAATATATTAAAGAAAAAAAATATAATTGTATTAATAGATCTCCAAAAAGGCATTTAAAAATACAACATCTATCCCTTTCAGCAAAATAGAACTAAATGGAAACTTCCTTGACCTAATAGATGACATCTACCAAAAAGAAAAACCCTACAGCTAACATACTATTTAAACTTAAAAGACAGGATACTTTTTAATTTCAATAACAAGTCCAAGATATCTCTTCTCACCACTCCTATTGAAAATATACTATAAGTTGAGATAAATGAGTGCACAAATTATTGTGTGAACATAATTTCTAATTTAGCATTCACATAAGCATCAGAGTGAGATTATTAGACATTTTAAGTGTATGTTCAATTGGTATTTTTTAAAACTGTCATGTTAACATTTTCTCTCAGCATAAATGTATGAGGGTTCCTGTTGCATCTGGCATGTGACATTGTCAGTTTATTTTTTAAATTAACCAGACATACAAGTTTCAATACAAATAGTCAAAATATAAAGAAAGGATAGCTAATGGGAAGGCAGGAGATCCTTTTCAAATGGCCAGGGGAACAAGAGATGGAGGGGAAAGGAAAGGGAAAGAAAGGATTTTTAAAAACTCCAAGAAAGAAATGGAAATAGAGCTTTTTCAAACGGGAAGGGGATCAGGAGTGAGAGGGACCACAAGAGATGGGAGGGGAAGGGATCAGAAAAGAACTAAGATGTGTTATGTGCATGTGCAAAGTCGCCATTATAAATGTAATCATGACATACTGAAAACATACAGTATCAAAAAGTACATAATAAAGAAGAAACCATTTTACTAATATCTCAGTGTACTTTTCACTTGCCTTTCTCTGATGATGGCTGGTTTTGAATGTTTCTCATGTACGTTTTCACTATCCATGTACTTTCTTTAGTAAAATTTCTGTTGAAATTTTTGCTCACTTTCTATTAGGTTGTTTTCTTATTACTGAGTTTTGGACAACAGTTCTTTCTCTGCCATATAATTTTCAAATATTTTTTCTTAGTCTAAAGCTTGTCTCTTTATTCTCAATATTTTTCACAGTGTAGAAGTTTCAAACTTCAGTGGGCTTAAATTCATTATTTTTATATCTTATGGACTTGATATTTCATAAATATTTGCAGTTAGTACATTTTGCTTTCCTATAGAAATTTCATAACTCAAGTTTTCATGTGATTCATGCTGACTTATTTTTTATATAAGGTACCATGATAGTGATTTTAGGTATCAACTTGATGAGAGCAAGAAATATCTAGAGAACAGATAAAGCACTGTTTCTGGGTGCATCTGTAGGCGTGTTTCCAGAGGAGGCTGATGTGTGTGTCAGTGGACTGAGTGGACGGATTTGCCTTCAGGGTGGGACAGTACTATCCCATCATCTGCAGGTCCTAAAGGCACCAAAAGGCAGAAGTGAATCCCCCCATTGCCTTCCATCGTAGGATAGTACAGCAAGAAGGCCTTCCCTCGCCAGTCACCACCACCTAGGTATTAAGGCTCCCAGCTTGCAGAACCATGAGAAGTTACCCAATCTCAGTTATTTTGTTATAGAAGCACAAAACAGATTAAGGCAGAAAATTGGTACTGGACAAGTATAGTAGTACTGGAACAAGTACCTAGAAATGTGGGAGTGGCTGTGGATGGGTAGAGACTAGAACAGTTTTGAAGTGAGTGCTGAAAAAAATAGCCAACTTGCAAAGAATAAAGCATTTAAGGGCAATTCCAGCATGGAATCAAGAAAAAGCAAGCTGTGAGGAAAGTGAAATTTCCAATAGATTACTTCAGTGATGGTGATCTTGACTCTGGTGAAAAATGGATGGACAGTAAAAGCTATTCTGGTAAAGTATCAGACAGAAATAAGGAACAAGATATCAAAATTAGAGTAAAAGTCTTTTTATAATTATATGAAGTGCAAAAAACTCAGCTGAATTTCTCTGTCTTAAGACTCTATGAAAGGCAGAATTTAAAGGTGAAAATTAGGGTGGTTGGCAGAAAAGTGTATAAGCAACATAGGATTCAGAGTAATGCATGGTTTCTACTAATAATATATAGTAAAAATGCAGGAGGAAAGATATGATTTAAATGTAGGATTTACAATTTAAAAGGGAGCAAAATGGAAAGAGGAAGAAAATACTCAACCTTTCTGTACAAAAATAAAAAGACATGTTTGAGGGAGAATACTGTGGCCAAGTGACCATTTGCTAATCAATATGGATAGAAGGGAGCCAGGCTATACTCATGAGGGCCAGGGGACAATGACCCTGAAAGTGGTGCTCAGATCTTCAAGGCAAGCTAAATCCTTGACAGTAAGTTTTGCAGAGAGGTACTCAAAGGACCTCAGCATTCTCTGCCTTCAAGTCTCTGCTCCCCTCCTTCCGGCACAGCACTTCTTGGTCACCCCAGCTGTGCTTCCGCCCAGCTCAGACTGCTCTAGAAAGTACAGGCTAGAAACCTCGGTAGTGTCTATGGGATGGTCACAGAATGCAAAGCTATGGGGCCTGACTCCCTCAACCTAAATTTCAAAGGATGTAAGAGAGAGCCTGCAAGCTCAGGCAGGGACTTGTCATAGGGCAGGGCCACCACAGAAAGTCCTCACTAGGGTAACACCTGGTGGAGCCATGGATGTGGGGCTGCCTTGAGCCCACAGACCTGTACAGCTAGCAATATGCACACCAGTGTGGTGGAGCATCAGGCAGGAGACTCCAAGCACCAACAGCTTATTGCACGGGCCGAGCCATGCTCAGAGGTGGCCCATAGGGTAAATGAAGATGATTCCCCGGGTTGAATGTTGTTCACCCTGTTGGATTTTGGACTTCCTAGGACTAGTTATTCTTTTTCTCTTTCCTATTTCTCCCCTTAGGAATAGAAATATTTATCCTATTCCTGTCTGAAATTTTATTTGAGCTCACACCTAGAGGGGTGTCTGCCTCAAATGAATCATGCCTTGAGTCTCATTAGCATCTGATTTAGATAACTCCCTGGACTTTAGTGAGTTTGGACTGGAATAAATTAAAATATTGGACCTGTTGAGAAGGAGTGATTATATTTTACATGCAAAAATAATCAGAACTTGGGGGTTCTGGGGGGAGAAAGCTATCATTTGGATGTGTCCCCTAAATAGTGTATGCTAGAAACTTAATCCCCAGTGCAACACTGCTAATGGGAGATGCATGGATCTCATGCATTGATTAACACTAGCATTACAAAAGTGGGTTTCTTATAAAATCATCATGCTGGCTCCCTTTTGTCTCTGTCCCTGTTGCATATGTCCTCTCACCCTGCTGCTTTCCACCACAGGCAGTTACAGCAAGAAGACTCTCACCACATGTCAAAGCCTTGATCTTACACTTCCCAGCCTCCAGAGCCACAGTGAGTCAATAAATTAGTGCTCGTGGTAAATTACCAAGTCTGCAGTATTGTTATCACATCACAAACAGACTAAGACAGGTATAAAAATGTGGGTTGACAGGTGTAACTCTTCTGGGTATGTCCCCCAAAGAGTTAAAGACGTGATACCACAGTGATGCACCTGTGTTTATAGCAGCACAATTTTCAGTAGCTAAACCAGGGAAATATCAATAGATGGATGGATAAAGTGTGTACACAACCAAGAAGGAAAACAGATGCACCTGGGACCACAGTGCTAGGTGAAATAAATCAGATGAAGAAAGGTAAATATTGCACCATGTGTCTTGTATGAGAGACAAGTATAAGCAATTTAAAGAACAAAAAAGAAGATTAGCAAAATGACATGGTTGCAGACCTTCCGCAGACGGGAAGGGGGTCTGGAGATGGAAGGAGGGGGAAGGGGTGGAAAGCGAACAGGAAGGAAAAGGTCCAAGACGTGATAGGTCAAAGAGGAGATTCCCACAAAGGATGTGTCCAGTATCTATCAGAACTGTGTGCTCATTTTTAAAATAGAATAAAAAAAGAAGAAATAAAAAATGGGCTGCAGTTCTATGTTTTCATAACTCTCTAGTTGTCCCAGCAAAATTTGTTACCACTATCTCCTCTTTGACCTGAACACCTGACTTACATATTTATCCGGATAGTCAATACCCTTACCTCATGCCTCCAACATATTTCAAAATTAATGTATCCCCAAAGGATTCTTAATCTCACCCCACACAACTCCTTGGGGCCCCACAGTAAGGGGTGTCATCAAGGACCACGGTACTTATAGCTCCTGCGCCATTTGTCAGTCTGCTGCCTCTCAGCTTCGAATGCAGCCTCCACCGCCCCGCTCTATGACACGGAAGCTGGAACTGGGTGGTGTTTCTCCTCTGCCAGCTGGCACAGGGGAAACACTGCCAGTGGAGGACTATGTGAGCAGCGGGCTCCTCTGCGCCTCTCTCCTCGTTGCTACAGCGCTTGTGTGCGGTGCAGGCTGACAGGCGCTCCCTCCTCCCTAACAGGTTCTGCTCGCACTGCATGCTGCTTCCCAGAAAGACTCACAGGCCTCCAGCAGACAGCTCGCCAGAAGTTTTGTGCTGACTTTGCAACACTCCACAGATAGATGCCCAGGAGTTTCTCCCAGCATTCTAGCCAGACAGCTAGTCTTGCAGACACCCCAACCAGAATTCCACTGACACATCCATGCGTGGCTTTATAAGAGACCTATTAGCGCCTCAAAGAGAAACTTTCTGTATAACAGCTCTATCCTACAGCATTTACATGCCAGTTTGGGGCACAGCGAGCCATAATCCCTCTGTCTTAGAAAGTCTGAATCATCTCCTCCACTGAAGTGGTAGTTTTGAAAACATGCCTACAAATTATCTTCATCCTCCTTTCAATGGGTGATCTTAACTTTCCTTCTTTTGAGGGTAGACCAACTTGGTAACTCATAGATAATGACTATAACATATAACAATTATGAGACAGTAGGTTATAAAGTGATGCTGACTTCCATCTCTAGTGTGCACTCTCTTGCTCACTTGTGTGTCAGAACCAGCCACCACGTGAAAAAGTCCAGGCTGTTTTAGTGCAGAAGCCTCACAGAGAAGAGTAGCCCTGGAGAACGAGAGGCCAAATTGAAAAGAAAGAAGCACTCACCCCAGCCAGGAGCCACAGTCACTATCAGCTATTGGAGTCAATCTTATTAAAAGGGGCTGGGGATATAGCTCAGTGGAATAAGTGCTTGCCTAGCAAGCGCAGGGTCCTGAGTTCGATCCCCAGTACCGCAAAAAAAAAAAAAAAAAACAATCTTATTAAAAGCAGAACCTTGAGCCTTGTCAAAAGTTTCAGACGATACAATGCAGGTGACTTCAACCTTATGAGTATGAATCAGTAACCTAGCCATGTTGCCCCTAGACTCCTGTTATGGTTTGTGTCTGGGTGTATCCCCAAAGACACATGCAGTCATGGGGTGAGCTTTTACAGTTTATGATTGATTCACGGGTATGAGTGCTACACCCAGCCTGGGGCAGGTAGTTTGCATATGTAAAGGAGACAAAGAGGCTGCTTGCCACCACTTGTCCCTTTTGCTCTTGCTGCTTTTGCTGCTTTCTGCTGCCATGAACTGTTGCCCTTCACAATGTGCCACCCTGCCTTAGATCCAGCTGATTATAGACCAAAACCTCCACAAACTGTAAGCTAAATAAACCTCTCCTTCCTTAATTTGGGAGCCAGGTATTTTGTCTCAGCAATGAGAGAGAAGTAAACAAGACAACTCCAGATCCTAAGAAATTGTGAGAAAATGTTTATTGATGTAAGCCAATATATTTCCATGGAATTTGTTAGTCAGCACTAGATAATGAATGAACACAGTCACAATCTCCCTTGCCCATGCCACCATGGCCTCTCACCAAAGCTACTGAACTGTATCCCTTTAACAGACTGCCCATTCCATCTCTCTCCATAAAGTAAAATCCTCTAAAACTAAACTCTAAATTGTCTTTAAAGTATCTAAAGAAAATGCCTGTGGCAATTAGGGTCAAGCATCAACTTAGCTGGCTTCGGGATCCAGCCCAGCATTGGTGGAATACACTTCTAGGTGTGTCTGGGTGGAAAATGGAGGTGTGGTCTTGGGATTTATGCCTGGTCCCTTCCCACTACCTCCATGGCACTCTCCCTCCTCTCTGTTTTCTCAAAACCTTGAACTATGCATCTTTCTCCTTCACGCTCCTTTACCATATTTCCACCTTGGAGCCAGCCTCCTCCCTTGGGCTGAAAACCTCTGAAACCAGGAGTCAAACTGAGCCTTTCCTCCTTTATACTGTGAGGTAATTGTGCTCTAGCAATGGGGGAGCTGGCTAGTATAACAGACTAGAACCAGAGAACTGTTGCTATACTTGTACCTGACAATGTGGTTCAGAAGGCTTTGTAACTAGTTTTCAGGAAGACTTTGGGAAGGTCTGAACATGCAGGATAGAGATAACCTTTGATGCTATAAGCAAAGCTTGATGAAAGACTCTGGTTAGAGCTTAGAAGACCAGAATGCTAATAAGAGTGTGGATAGCAAAGACCAGGCTAAGGAGGAGCAAGGACTATGCTGGCAGTTGTGCCAGAAGCCGTGTATATTACACTTTGGTAGAAAATTTGCCTCTATTTTGGCCATGTCCTCAAACTTTGCAAAAGAGTGAGAATAAGAGCAGTAGACTGGGGTTCCGGGGAAGATGGCGACCAGGTGAGCAGCAAGGGAGCGAACCTCCTTAATAAACACCACCAGCTCGAGACAGACTTGGCGAGCGTGAATGCCGGGACCTCGGCTGGGAAGTTTAAACTAGGCGTATTTCTCTGAGATGCCGGGGGAGATGTGGTAGGGCGGACCAGGCTGCCGGGGCGAGACGTGGGAAAGCCCCAGACCCTGGGAGCCAGGGACGATCCGCGCGGGGAAGAAGCTTGGCTCGGTCCAAGCACAGTGGGAGCGCGGCTGCCTCGGTCCCTCCAGCCTCCCGAGCCGGCACAGCCCCCCGGCGACTCCCAACAGAGATCGGCTTGTTAGCGGTGGAGACGCCCGGCAATCCCACGTTTCGCGCGTGTCGGGCGGGCCGCCGGGAGCGGAGAGAAAGATTTGCTGGGTCCTAGCACCCCGAGAATACAGACAGCTCGATCCCTCCCGCCCCCCGACCCGGCGCAGCTCTCCGGCGACTCCCGACAGAGATCAGCTCTCTGGCGGCGGCAACGCCCAGCGGTCTCACGTTTCGTGCGCATTGGGCGGGCCGCGCAGAAAGCCCCAAAGGATAGACTGGCACCTTGGAACCTTCATGCCTGCAGGGACTCCAATAACTGGTGAGATATCGGCGCTCGCGACCAGATCACCGAGTGGGGGAGGAGATCCATCCCTATACCTGCAGGGAACCCTG
>PVLD010023728.1:0-26873 GCA_004027595.1 Dinomys branickii | reverse complement strand
TTTCTGAGACTCACAGAGACCTAGGCACAGTTCCCCTTCCCACCAGACAGAATGGAAAGTATCATAATCAACAACCCACAGGCCAGGGGACTTAGAAAAGTTTTGCCCAAGTAGTTCAGAATTAACCCTAGTCTAAAATATCCTTTGCCCAATACTTTTTAGAAGACTTTAAAGAACAATTATTTCCAAGTAACTGAACTATATTCTGGAAGTTCAAGGATAGTTACAGGACTCAGAAATAGCTACCACCAAATGAGGTAAATTATATAACACTTGATTTTATCCAAAAGGCCGAGAAGCGATGGTAAATTGTACAAAGTCTGACATCCAAAGCAGAAAAACGTAAGTCATCCAAAGCAGAAAAATATAATCCAGAGAGGATTAAAATTTATACTTTATACTTAAAATTTTTAAGTACCAATGAAACTAATGAATTGAAAAGCCATCTCAGAAACGTCACAGAGAGCAGGCGTGGTGGCACGGACTTGTCATCATAACACTTGGGGACCCTGAGGCAGGAGGACGGCCGTGTGAGCTCAAGGTCATCCTGGGCTACATAATGAGCTCAAGGCCAGACTGAATGACAGAGTAAGACCCTGTCTCCAAATAATGAATGAATGAATGATGTATGTATGTTATTATAAAATACTGCACGTATCCAAAAATGTAGAGGAAAGATTGAGCACATGTGTGATCAGGGGAAACACAGAAAACACTCTAGCAGTAATCGTTATTCCAACAGAAATGCAGCAGAAGATCAAAACACTGGTCCTGTCTAAGAAATAAGGAACAAAAACGGAGCAAAAACAGAACAACCCTCAGGGGACAAGACAGAAAAAGCATTTCAAGAAATACAAAAACTCATCAATGCATGTACACAAGAATCATAAGCCCCAAGTAAAAGAAACATGAAGGAGACCACATCAAGGCACATCAAAATCAAACTGTTTAAAATCCATGATAAAGAAAAAAAATTTTAAGTACCAATGAACAATGAGCAAATAATTGAGAGAGCCAGGCGTGGTGGCACACACCTATAACCCCAGCACTCCGGAGGCCTCAGCCATGAGTTGAGGCCAGCTTGGGCTACACAGTGAGATCAAGGCCAACCTGAACTACATAGTGAGACTGTCTCAAAAACAAAAAAATAAAACTGAAATATATTAAATATATACAAATCCATTAGTTCATAACAATCTTTGTAAAAAACAAATCCTTGTAAAATCTACAAAAAAGTTCCTTGCCTGTTGAATCTTCTTCTGCACACCTGTAACCCCGCCACTCAGGAGGCTGAGGGAGGACATCAAGTGGGCAACCAGCCTGCACACGTGAGTGAGCCCTCAGCTCAAAATAAAACTGAGAAAGAGCTGGGCTATAACTCGGCGGGAAAGCGCTTGCCCAGTGTGCTTTTAGCCCTGGGTACAATCCCTAGCACCACACACACCAAAACCAAAACTCACTGGTCATCTCTGGAGGTTACTACAACACCATGACTCTAAGAGCTAAAAATTAAAGGAATCAATGAAACATTCCTCATACTCACAAACTGTATTTCAAAGTAGTTGATGAGAACAGTACTCAGAATTCTAAATAATAAGGGCAAAGAAGCTGAGGGATATAAAAAATAATTTATTTTTTTAAATATTCATTTTAAATCTCCCACAATGAATTTACTAGACAGAGACCTCTTTTTTTAGTATATGTGCTGCCGCGCAAAGCAAGCACTGGACAAAGATCACTAACAGCTGGGAAGTGCCATTGTAAGAGAGTAGTGGGGGTACAGGACTTTATAATGAATGAGTCAAACGAAAATATTTGAACTCATTAATCAATTTTTTTTCTTGGTGGTGGTGCTGGGGATTGAACCCAGGACTTTAACACAGAGTAACATACCCAGCCCTTGCTGGGATTACATGCATGTGCCACCACGCCCAGCATGGGTTTGGACTTTTGATCCACCTATTTTAGCCACCCAAAGTACTGGGATAACAGTTGTGGGTCATAATGAACTTTTTAATCTAGCTACTACAAATAAAAATCTAGAAAATAATACCACTTACAATAACATTAAAAACTTGAGCCAGGCATGTGGTGCCTGTGTTCCCTGCTACCTGGGAGGCTGAGACAAAAAGACAGGAAGTCCAACACCCACGCACTGAGCAATCTCAGTATCACTGAAAGTGGGAAGTGACTCCTTACGTCACAGGCAGCACAAGCTGACTCACGCATACCAGCCACAAAGAGAACCTGAATCCACTCAATCTCATACATTTCACTAGCAGTCTATAAGAAATACAGGGAAGAGAAATACATTAACTGCTATCTTCAGGATACACTCATCCACCAAATTCAGAATGTGAGAAGTTCTATTACAAATAACTAAGGTTCTTCAACAAATAAATGACACAACTACCAAGGGTAACAGAATTAATGGAGAGATTCAAAGTTTACAAGAGCTGGGCGTGCTGGCGCATGCCTGTAATCCCAGAACTTCAGAAGCTAAGGCAGGAGGGCCACAAGTTCGAGACCAGTCTGGGATACATAGTGAGTCCAAGTCCAGCCTGAACTACATAGCAAGAACCAGTCTCAAAACAAACACACAAACAAAAAAAAGTTGAAGAAACACTAATGAAAGGTAAGATATGATCTTATTTGGATCCTGATTTGAACAAACCAGGTGAAACAACAAAAAACTGCAATCAGACTGTGTATTAGGAATATACTTAATTTTATTAGGTCTGATTATGCTACTATAATTATTTTTTCAATTAATTTTATTGGTATATTTTAGACATACATGATAACATCATTGGAAATTTGTACTTGTACGTGATATATCTTGATTCTTTATAATTATGCTTTCTGAAAACCCTGCCTGGTTAGAAATATGTATTGAAGGATATATGGGGTAAAATGGTCTTCAGGTTATTTTAATAGTCCAGGAAAACGACTTGCTAGGCTGGGACAGAAAGGTCTCAATTTTGAGGCCTGTTTGGTCAACTTAGTGAGACCCTGTCTCAAAATAAAAAACGCTGGGGATATAGCTCAGTGGAAGGCCTTGAGTTTAATGCAATTACCGTGAATAGAAAAAAAAAAAGCAAGAATGTCCGTGTGCAGGAAAGCATAAAAAAATGAATAGGAAAATGTTGACAATTAAAACTATTTTCTCATATTTTATCACTTACTTGGTGACTTGCCTATGCTGTAGTTATTAAAAAAACAGGGTTTTTGTGCATTTACACCTTGTTTGTCTACTTGATGGGACTGAGTAGCTTCTTTAAGTTGAGACAGAATTTGTCTACCACTGCGCTGGGAGGAAGCATTCACTTCAAATATCTACAAGGCATGAGAAGAAAGGCAGAACAATTTATGTTTTCTGACAGTGGCAATTATTACATCCATATCTCCCCCATACCTGTTACTAACCTTGAATCCGAGCTCCTGAGCACAAGCATAAACGGAGGCAGTTTTACCCACTCCTGTCGGCCCTGTTATTAGAACGGTGTTGCAAAGACGGCTCTCTTCTTCATCTGAACTGCCTTGAAAGTCTATGCTATCAGTAAAATCTGAAAAAGTATCCAAATGCATACAAAGTAATTAAAGTTTAGTAAAAAATTCTACCTCATGAAAACCACTTATCAAGTTCGTCAAATTTCTCGCCAATAAATGCTGAAAAATGAATTTATACAAGTAGAAGCCAAATATAAAATACTAACTATGAAATTTCACAAAAAGTTTTAGCCAATCTAAGCCAAGCATAGTGGTGCATGCTCACAAAATCCAGCCCTTGAAGGCTGACACAGGAGACCTTGTGTCTGAGGCCAGCCCACACTGCATAGGCTCACGACTCCCTCAAAAAAATGAAACAAGTTGGGTGTGGCACAAGCGGTGGTACATGCATGTAATTCCAGCACTCAGAAGGCTGAGGCAAGGAGGATCACTGTGAGTTCAAGTCCAGAGTGGGCTATTCAGCAAATTCAAGGCCAACCTGAACTACATATCAAGACCCCTTCTCAAAAAAAAAAAAAAAGAAAAAAAAAGAAAAACAGAAAAGCTAATGTAACTCTAGAAGTATTTGGTGAAATGAAATGACTCAAAATACCTTCCTGTTTTTCATCTCTTTTTCCCTTCAAATTCTGTCTTTCTTCCAATTCAGCTCTTCTTTTCCAGTCTTTTAACCAGCTGTCATAAAAAATGCACATTAGTGACACAATAATTCAAGAATAATACCCATCAAAACTTATGCTAAAACAACTGCAGCAGTCTCTCTCTCTCCTTCTCTCTCTCTCTGTCTCTGTCTTTCTCTCTCTCTGGGCTGTTGCTTTTGCTGTCTTCTGCTGCCATGGACTGTTTCTCCTCTGGGACGCCCCTGTACCAAGCCACCCTACCCTAGAACCAGCCGATTATGGACTGAAATCTCTACAAATTGTAAGCCAAATAAACCTTTCCTCCTCTAAAAAAAAAAAAAAAAAGACTGCAGGGGGCATTCTGGCATATTGCTGGTTTTTATGTACTCATGGTGCCTCTGAATCAACTAAAGTACTTTTGCATGGACATGAATATTTAAAGAATGAATGAAGTAACTTTTGCCTAAATATACATGAGCATATGCGCTACAACATTTACTGCAACACTGGTTTTTTGTTTTGTTTTGTTTTTTGTCTTTTTGAGACAGGATCTCACTATGCAGTCCAGGCTGGCCTTAAGCTTACGCTGTAGCCCAGGCTGGCCTTGAACTCACAGTGATCCTCCTGCCTCAGCCTCCCCAGTGCTCGGATTACAGGCGTGAGCCACCATGCTCGGCCTGCAGCACTGTTTAAATTAGGCTCTGTAAGGAAAAACATGAAAGTTCTTCCTACTAGGGGAAAAGACATATTATGGTAAATTCACATTAAAAAAACAAGTACACAGCAATTAAAAAGAACTAAGGCACATTGTGTGATAACATAAAATATACCTAATATATAATGCTAAATACAAGCGGAAAGTTTAAGTTCTAGTCTGGACCAAAACTACCTGAATACAAAATCCCAGCTTTTCTACATACGTGACTTTAGACAAATAACTGTTCTAGGATTCTTTCTTCATTGAAGAGATCAAAACAGTACTTACTCTCACAGTTCTAAGGATTCAATCAATTAAAAATAGTATTTGTTTGTTTCTTTGTTTGTTTGAGATGGAGTTCACAATGTAGTTTAGGTCGGGCTTGAAATCATATGTAGGGGCTGGGGATATAGCTCAGTGGAATAAGCGCCTGCCTAGCAAGCGCAAGGTCCTGAGTTTGATCCCCAGTACTGCCCAAAAAAAAAAAAAAAAAAAAAAGAAATCACTATGTAGCCCACGCTAGATTTGAACTCATAGCAATCCTCCTGCTTCAGCCTACTGAGAGCTAGGATTACAGGCATGTACCCCATGCCTGGAGAGTATTTCTTGCAGCACTTCCAATTTCATGATATTGACTTTTAGAATGGGTCCTCAATTCCTTACATGAAATCCTTTGTCCAAATACTACAGTTTCAAAATTCACAATTTTTCAGGTATTAGAAAGGCAAGTTAAATGCCTACTAAATGTGATTGACAAAGACCATAACAAACTTCATATAATGAAGCCAATACATTTTATAGTTTTCATAATTCTCTTTGGACCTGAATTAATAATACATTCCTATTAGTTAAAAAAGAAAGATCTACTGCACATATATAATTATTTTCTTGAAGGTTTAACAAGAAAGTTCCAATTATGGTAATCTCTGGGAAGGAGAAATGTGAGAAAAGAAACTTTTTGCTTAAAATTTTTGTCTTTAAAAAACTTTCCTGGACCAGGGCTATAGTCAGCGGCACAGCACCTACCTGGCAAGTACAAGGTCCTGAGTTCAATTCCTAGTACCAAAAAAAAAAAACTTTTCCCATGTACTATATTACTTTATAATTTTAATTTCTAAATTTTTGTCTAAAATAGTAAAACTAAATTCACAAACTATTTCTCCATTCCTTTACAAATGCCACCAACCTATGTAACTTCTTTATAGCTGCCTCATTGCCAATGAGTTCACTGGCATTCTGAGGTTGGTACTTTTCTGTCCAAAGCATGTCTTCAGTTCCACAATCTAAAGCAAAAAAAAAAAGTATTATTTATTCCTTGATATAAGCATATATCCTTAGATATTTACATAATTGCTATAATGGCACAATAATTATTTGTAGAAATGTTGATGCTTTCAAAATGGCGAAAAGATTATTTTAAAATTTAATGTTAAACTAGACGTGGTGGCCCATGCCTTGTAATCCCAGCACTTAGGAGGCTGAGGCAGAATTGTTGTGAGTTCCAGGCTAGTCTGAACTGCATAATGAAACTGTTTCAAAAAGATAAAAAAAATTTAAAAATTAAAAAAAAATTCTGTCTAGAAAGCCTAAAATAAATAAAATTTTAAAAAATTTATGACAGATGATGTATTAGAACATACCATGAAGCTTATATAAAAAATCGATGAATGAAACTAATTCAACAGAATACTTTGGGCAAAATACTTAAACTAAATGGAAATGTGTAGTAATGAGAAATACAGTATGTTTGTAGTATGACCGAAGGTTTTAAAAAAAGCATATGTAGCACATGTTTATAATTGCACACTTGGGAGGCTGAGACAGGAAGATTGTAAATTCAAGCCCAGCCTTGACAATTTATGGACTGGCAAGTCCCTGCCTCAAAATAAAAAGTGAAAAAGATTAGGGATACAGTGCGAAGACCACCTGACTGTGAAGACCCTAGGTTTATTTCCTAGTTGCATGCATGCGCGTGCGCGCGCGCGCGCGCGCGCGCACACACACACACACACACGCACACGGCCTATGTATTGAGCTGGAGGTAAAGCTTAGTGCTATACACATGGGTAGCATATACAAAGCCCTGGGTTTGACCCCAACACCCTAAAAATAAAATCTTTTAAGCATACATATTTAGAGAAACACAGAGAAATGAAATACGAAACATCTATCTGTTAACATGGTTAGCTGTCAGCCTCAAATCACTGCAGCTTCCACTTATATACAAATACATTGTTTGAAAGTTGCAATATACATAAATTAAAAGAAAGACAAGCATGGTGCCATAGGCCTGTGGTCCCAGCTACTGGGGAGGCTGAGGGTGGAGCATCTAGGGTTTGAGGCCAGCCTGGGCAACACGTTAAGACCCGGTCTCAAGTGAAAACCAAACAAAAACACAAGAGGGTGGTGGGGAACAGGTTAAAAAATACAAGTTCTATAACAAGAGGGAGAAACCCAGCTTACCAGGAATGGAAGATGTTTCCGCTGCAGGCTCTTTGTCATCCTCTATTACCGGAATATCATTACACACTCCTGCCTCCGTTTTCACTTTGCATGTTGTACTTAAAGCAGTTTGCTTCCTCCAGGATGATTTAGAAAATACACCTTTGGAAGAATCTAGTTTTTTGCCAGAAGAGTTGTTGCTTTTGTCACGTTCTTCTGGCTTCTCACTTATCTTTGCTGGATTTACTGAACATTCACTTAATTTCTTTCTTTTTGACTTCTGAGTTTCTGTTTCCATTCGTTTCCTTTTCGTTTCTTTTTGACTGACATCAGGCTCTAGTTGTGAACTTTCTATTTCAGAAATTATAGAATGCATGTGCTTACTAATCAACAAAAACAACTTTCAATACCCAATAATCTTCATATCACTTCCAAATATCCGCGCAAGGATGACACGTAAATTTGTGAAGTGTTCCATATTGTTTACTAAAATTGGAACGATACAGAGAAGATTAGCATGGCCTCTTTGAAAGTTTTGTGACATTAATATGAAAAGGTAAGAATTGAATCTGACAAGCTGAAATGAAATCTGACAAGAAATTGAATCTGACAAGCCTTCTGTATGAAGATATACGTTAAATGATCTCATCTAACACTTACTTTAAATGAATGACAATAATCTAACATAATTATAACTGGCTTTCAGTGGTCAACCTAACATGCCTGTAATCTCAGCTTCTGGAAAAGCTGAGGCAGGAGGATTACAAATTTGAGATTAGCTCAGCCAATTTAGTAAAACCCTGTCTCCGAATAAAAAATAAAAAGAGCTGGGAATATATCTCTGTGGTGGAGGAAACCTGAGTTTGATCCCCCACACTGCAAAAATAAGTAAATAAATAAAAGCAATCTTTATTGGCATCTCTGGAAGCTGGCAGACACGAACACTGCACTGTACAAGTGCTGTGCTTTGGGTAAATAGTTCTCCTTGCCCAATGTAAGCAATGTTTTGACCACTTCTGAGTCAAGGGCTAAGTCTTCATGTTTTCAAAACTGAAATATTAGCATAAATGATAATAATGATCACTAACCTTGTTTACCAAGATGCTCAGAAAGTACCTGGTATTCGATTTGTTTTTTTAGAAGAAAGGGAAAATATTTTCCCACAGAAGAATCAGGATTTGACCACCCAATTTCCTCCAGCAAAATATTTCTTACTTCTTTAGTAAAAGCATTCTTTGTCCTCATAAGCTGCAATGAAGAATAAAATGCCACAATAACAGATGCATATCATTTACTAAAGTTAATCACAACACTATCAATCATTTTCTGTCCATAGTAAGTCAGTGTCTATGTAGAACTAGTTTTAGTCACTAGATACAAAGCTGCATTTACATAGCTTTGGAAGGATTTAGTTAAAAAAAAAAAAAAACTTATTTCATATTTTTCTTTTTCTCCCTCTCAGTTGATTGGACTTTACATATTTATTAGACTACAATGCTGACTTATAAAGTATCTAAACGTGAGCGAGGCATGGTGGTGCATGCCTGTAATCCAGCACTAAAGGGACAGGCAGGAGGACTGTCCGGAGTTCAAGACCAGCCTCGGCTACATAGTGAGGTTAAGGTGAGTCAGAACTACACAGCAACATCCTGTGTCTCAAAAAATGAAAACAATTATAATAAAATATCTGAACATGCTATATAATTTAATATTCTTTCAAAGTAGGTTATTAATTTTCAAAATTGGCTATTTAAAAAATGTTTTAAAGTTCTGTAAGTACTGAAAGGAAATATGTACAACAATTATTTCTCAAAATTTAACTCTAGGGCTAAGCATGGTGCCACAGGCATGTAATCTCACCACTGAAGGCTGAGGCAAGACAGTCACTTCAAGTTCAAGGCCAGCCTCACCTATACAGTGATACCCTGTCTCAAAATGCAAAACAATAAATTAGAGCCTAGGACAAAAGGAACTCCAAGACACAGTAGCCAATATCCAGGTTTGTTTGTTTGTTTTTTCTAAAGAAGAAAACACGATACGGTAGATGAGCTCTTTTGTACTTGCCGTGACAGCAGAGTCACTGTGCAAATTTGAATCCAGTGTTGAGAATTCACCAAGAGCAATAACCCGTTTGGAAATATCTGTTACTTTTGTATCCTGTTCTTTAAATTTAGTTAAGAGAGGACAAGAGGGTGGTTTCAAATGCCATAACCAACACCCTAAAGGAAAAACAAAACAAATATCTTAATTATTCACTGTGCATTCACTCAATGTCAAGTTAGCAAACACAAAGACTTGACAAATCCTAGTACCCAGGAGTCCCTGTGTTCAATTCCCAGCACAAAAAACATAAACAAAACAACAACACCCCAAATTCACAACTACATAGTTAATACAGAAGTATGCCAAACCCAAATAAGCACACAGGAAACAAAATCTTCATGTGCAAGAAATACCATTAAGAAAAATTATCTATTTTCCCTATCTTATGTTAAAAACAAGTAGACAGTAGCAAACTGTCATTTCTTTTTAAATGAATTTTGATATTTAAGGTAAAAAAAATTTTTTTTGTGCCTTTTTGAGACAAAGTCTCACTATGTAGTTCAGGCTGGCCTTGATCTCACTTTGTAGTCCAGGCTGGCCTCGAACCCACAACAGATCCTCTTGCCTCAGCCTCTCAAGTGCTGGGATTACAGGCATGTGTCACCACACCCTGCATCAGGGTAAAAATTTAAAGGGTAGTTAACATCCTACTTTAAACTTTTAAATCAGACCTGTATTCAAATCCAGATTCTGCCACATATTATCCTTGTGAAAATGGCAAGAGCCCAACCTTAGTTTCTTTATCTGTAAAGGAGAGGTGATAATTACAATACTCAACCGCCTAGAATTATTTAGGGATTATTTGCTCAAAAGAACCAAGATAGCCAGACATGGTGGTGCAAGCTGTAAACCCAGCACTCGGGAGGCTGAAGCAGGAGGATCATTGGGAGTTCAAGGCCAGCCTGTGCTACAAAGTGAGTTCAAGACTAGCCTGAACTGCATAGTGAGACCCTGTCTCAAAAAGACAAAAAAATGAAAAAAAAAAAAAAAAAAGACTCAAGACAATTACGTACTCAGTAATGCCTATGGACATAAGAGAGAATGATTGCCTATAAGTAGAAATGATAGTAGCACTCCTGTGAAAAGAGGAACAAAACTATAACTAATTTCTGTAGTTTAACATACTTTCAGAAAATACTGAGATAAGGTTTAGCTCAGCGGTAGAGTGCTGCCCTAGCAGGTGCAGCAAGGAACTGGGTTTGATCCTAGCACTAAAAGAGGGAAGTGGCAGAAATGTTCTATAAACTCATACTACGAAAAACACCAAGGAAGATTTCATCAACCAAATGGTCAGTGGCAGAGGGCAAAATAAGAAAAAGCAGAAGAAAATATTAGAAAAACTGGCTGTAACATTTCCTAAGGAAAAAGGCAGCTGAACAGGGCTGGGATTTAACTCAGTGGTAAAGCACCTGCCTGCTATGTGCAAGGACCTGTGTTTGATCTCCAGTACCACTAAAAGACAGACGGACAGACAGGCTGAACAAAACTCATAAAGTGTCAATGTCAAAAACATAAAAGAAAAAGAAAGGAAAACAGAACAAAATCCCTATTTCATGGGCAGAGTAAATGCACAGAACTGAATTTCAAAGCCCACCAAGATGAACACAACTGTTTTGGGCTTCAGAAAAACAAAACAATACAAAAACATCTCAAAGTAGGAACAATGGCAAAGTAATGATAAAGACTTTGCACATTATTAGTAATCAAAAATTTTAAGTAGCCATTGTTGTGCTGCATGCCAGTAATCCCAGCACTTAGGAGGCTGAGACATGAGGATCACCACAAATTCAAGGCCAGGCTGGGTACACATGAGGTCAAGGTCAACCTGACCTACATTACAAGACCCTATCTCAAAAAATAATAAAAATGATAATTTAAGGGCTGGGGATATAGCTCAGTGGCACAGCACCTGCCTGGAAGTATAAAGTCCTGAGTTCAAGTCCCAGTACCCAATCATAATAATGATATTATTATTATTAAAAATTAAAAGAAGTATTGTAAGTAAGCTAAGATCGTGGTTGCTACAGCATTTGAACACAAATAGAATTATAGTGTGATCAGACTCGTACCACAGTATAGGACACTTGTGCAAGACTCACTACCTGTTACATATGTATTCCAGAAGAGACATATGGTAAACTTCAGCCTCCTTTTTAAACACCTTACACAGTTTTCCTATTACCTCTAAAAGTTAAAGAGTAAATATTCAATAATAACAAACTTACCATCATCCTTTTGCTGCACATGAACAACTGTCTGGAAACTGGTACCCACTGCATTGTACATATCCAGTGCTGCAGCTTTCTTTGCAATTTGTCGTTTCAACAAATCTGGCAAACCACTCATTAGAAAATCACGCTTTGCTTTACACTGTACATCACAACCCTGAGACTTTTCAGATGTATCTTGACTTTTATGAAAATGATTTGAGAAAGAAAAACTAAGGTTATAAACACCGAAAAGACAAACTATTTACAAAATAAATACTTTTGAATTTAATTTAAAAATTAATCAGCCAAAGCTGGGTATAGTGGCACACGCCTATAATCCCAGTGCTCGGGAGGCTGAAGCAGGAAGATCACTGCAAGTTCAAGGCCACCCTGAACTGCATAGCAAGACCCTGTCTCAGAAAAGACAAAAAAAAAAATTTAATCAGCCATCTAAGATGTTAGCTCTTATCACAAAAATAAAAGTCAAAGTTACATCATGTACAGGTACAAATTCCCTATAATGAATGTGATCATTATGTGTACCTAAAATGTACTAATAAATTTTTTAAAAAGTCAACTATATATAGAAATATGTATATAGGAAAAAATGTATTGAAGGATGTCTACCAAAGTGCTAACTAGCACTACCCTTGGGTGGGAGGTGAGCTTTCCTCCTTGTCTTTTGCTTTGTGTTTTATGGCGTTGGGGATGGAACCCAGGGCCTCACACACGCTAGGCAAGCACTCTACCACTGAGCTACCTCCCCAGCTTTAGGGTTTTGTTGTTGTTAAACATGCATTTATATTGTAATCAGAAAACAAAATCAATGTCACTTTCAAAAAGTTCTTACAGAAACCTATTAACACTGGTTCCAATATAACAGGAAAATTATGACCCTTATTATTGATATGTATTTTAGCTGGCTTATCTTCAGATTATGAATCATAGGAATCTGTTTTTTTTTAAATACTGGGAACTGAATCCAGCCAGGGGTAACCCATGAGCTATATCCTCAGTCCTTTGAGACAGAGTCACACTAAATTATCCAGGTTGGCCTCCGACTTAACCCTTCTGACTTGGACTTCAGAGCTGGCTGGGACTACACATGAGCACCGGCACCCCTGGCAAGTCCTACAGACTCTGAGCAGTGTTAGAAGAGGGCAGAGGAGAGAGCAGGAGAAGGGAGGCCTGAGCGGTGCAGGGAAAGCGCAATGGGGTGCGCGTCACAACTCACACATCCTATCTGGCCTGCCCCACAGTATAGACAGGAACATCCTCCACAACAGAAATTTGGATAATTAGGAAGATGCTGTAAAAATTTCTATTTTTTTGCCTTTTTTTGTTTTGAGTGAAATGAGATTAGTCTTGAAGTTAGATTAGAGGAATTAACCTTAGAAAAGAGAATATAGATGATAGAATTTAATCTTAGAAAAGAGGTGTATTTCTTCCCTACTAGCATGGTGATGGATGCCTACCTATAATCCCAGCACTCTGGGAGACTGAGGCAAGAGGAATCCAAGTTTGAGCCCTGCTGGGTAATTTCGTGAGACCCTGCAATCAATATGTAGTGGTAGAGGGGGTTTTCTCCATGAGAAACTTAATAGATAAGTTTAATAACACCTCTAACATTCTTTCACTGAAAACTACAGAACACAAGTAGAAGAAATTTAAGCCTTACAGAGATACAACTCTGAATCAGAAGAGTCACTGTTATGATATCAGTTACCCTCAAATCAGGTTATAAAGTTAGGAATAACATATCTGCAAAACATATTATCTGACAAAGGACTTACAACCAAAATGTATAAAGTATCCTTCACAACACAGTAAGAAGACAGTCCAACACAAAAATGAACAATAAGCCGGGCGTGGTGGCTCACACCTGTAATCCCAGGCTCAGGAGTCGAGACACAATTGTTGCGAGTTCAAGACCAGCCTGGGCTACAAACTGAGCTCAAGGCCAGCCTGAACTGCATGGTGAAACCCTGTCTCCAAAAAAACAAACCAAAAATAAAACAACAAAAAGAACAATGGATTACCCTAAGGAAGATACACAAATGAACAATAATCACATGACAAGATGCTGGACATCAACAGCCATCAGGAAAATGCAAATGGAGCCAGAGATGGCGGCTCATGCCTGTAATTCCAGCACTCATGCGGCTGAGTAAAAAGGACTGTCGCAAATTTAAAGCCAGCCTGGGCTACATAGTGAGCTCAAGGCCACACAGCAAGACCCTGTCTCAAAAGCAAAAATGATCGTACACTGACTGGCGCCCACCTCCTGGCCTAATCTAATGTTTCTCTCACCCTTGCTGTGGGTGCTCACATCACACTGGAACTCTGTCTTAGGCATTTACTCCGCTCCTTCCAGTACTTCGCACAGACCTCCCTCAGGCTGCAGCACACTTCTTTCCCCAAGGAACTGCTTTTGCAGAGGCAGGAGAATCCGTGCAAGTTTGAGGCCAGCCTGGGCTACAAAGTAAGCTCAAACTGAGGATATAGTTTAGTGGCACAGTGCCTGCCTGGCAAGTACAAGGTCCTGAGTTTGATTCCTGTTACCAAAAAAACAAACTGCAAAGTGAACTCAAGGCCAACCTGAACTGCATAGCGAGCCCGTCTCAAAAAAAAAAAAACAAAAAACCCCAAAACAAAAAAAACCCATGCATTGAATGAAGTTCATAATCAGCTTTTTTTATATTTATGGGGTTCTTTTGTTTGTGGCACTGGGGTTCAAACCCAAGGACATTCTATTGCTGAGCTATATTCCTAGCTCTTTTTATTTTTAATTTGGACAGGGTCCCACTAAGTCTCTTAAATTGCCCAGGCTGGGCTTGAACTTGTGAGCTTCCTGCCTGAGCTTCTCAGAATCCTAGTGGGGACCATGATCTACAGCTACATTTGGGGGACTTTTTTTTTTTTTTTAGACAGGGTCTCACTATGCAGTTCAGACTGGCCTTGAATTCACTATGTGGTCCAGGCTGGTCTCAAGATTGAAGTGATCCTCCTGCCTCAGCCTCCTCAATTCTGCGATTACAGTAATATGCCACCATATCCAGCCCAACTTTTAGGTTTTATTATTTTGTCACTTTGTCTAGAGATGGTCATAAAGCGTTTGCCAAAAACCCAAATCTTTAACAGCAGTAGAAGTATTGTCAATACTATCATCTTTTAAAATGGACTTATTCCCTATCACTTTGTTTTGAAATCTTGTATCATTTTTATTGCTTTTGTGTCTTCTTTTTGTCTTCATTGTTATTTTGTTATTTTTCTCTTTAAAATAAAAAAAAATAATAATAATAAAATAAAATGGACTTATATTGCCAGGCATGGTGGCACATGCCTGTTATCCCAGCACCTGGGAGGCTGTGCAGAAGGATCACTGCAAGTCTGAGGCCAGCTTGGGCTACATAGTAAGTTCAAGGCCACCCTGAACTATATAGCAAAACCCTGTCTCAAAAAACTTAAATAAATAAATAAATGACTTATTAAACAGTCAAATAACTTACATACTTTCTTATCAAAGTAAATGAATAAATATAAAATGAATTACATAAAATATTCTGCCATTTTAAAATCTGTACTGGACTGACCTGTTCTCATGAGAAGCAAGGACAGGATCAGCTGTTTTCTCAGCCTTTTTGGTAAGAAATAAAGGAGCAACTTTCATTTTTCCTTAGAAAAATAAATATTCAATGTTAGTATCAATGCTTACTACCTCCATTTCAACTATTTTAAAAATTATATCTATCTTTTTACATTTTTAATTATTTTTTAATTATAAAGTATCTATATAATGATCTGTTCCTTCAACCTGACATTATCAGAACCTCCTGAGAACTTTTATTTTTAACTACAGACAGACAACCCACTGAGGGAGAGTCTTATTCAATATCTTTAGGGAAAGACTGAAACATTTTTAAAATGTTTTAACCGGGGCTGGGGATATAGCTCAGTGGAATAAGCGCCTGCCTAGCAAGCGCAGAGTCCTGAGTTCGATCCCCAGTACCGCCAAAAAAAATAAATAAATAAAATAAAATGTTTTAACTGACCCAGATAATTCTGTTGATCAGTCAGGCTTCGGCCACTCATTTAAGGCTGAACAGATATATAAAAAGTGAAATAAAATTTAAATATGCTCAAAAAGAAATTTTAAAACGCTCAATTAAAAAATAAATAAATAAAATGTTCAATTTCCTCTTGAAAAACTGCACATCAGAATATTCCTTACTAAAATAGGATCTAATTAAAAATTTCCATTTTACTAAACAAGGGATTAAATTTGCATCATGATAAAAACGCCTGGTGTCTATCGAGGGCCTTTAGATAGACCCTCTGGAGAGTATCTCTGACTGCCGATCAACAACTACAACCCCTTTCAGCCTGAAGAAGCCAGAGCGGTCATTGCCCATTACTCCCTCACGGCAGTTCGGGTTACTTCTTCAGAGGGGGGAATGTTATAGGCAGCTGAGATAGAAATACTACAGGCAGGCAGACAGCGCTGAGCCCTCGAAGAAGCCAACATAAAAGATACGATACCTGTGGGCCAGACCTCAAGACTAAACAAATACACCCACATACCTCCCCAGGGATGGACAGCAGGGATTGATATTCTAAATAGGTAGCTACCACCTTGAAGAGTCCTTGACCCAACCCTTACAGGAAAAGCCCCGCTCTGCATTCATGCCCACTTGTTACGTGACTCGTTTTCCCATTTGATCCCAGCCCACTCGGTCTTACCTAAATATTCATCCTTGCAGTCTATTGGTGGACCATAGTTTTGTCCATTTCCCCTACCTTGGACCCGCCTCACCTCATGGTTTTTCCCTATAAAAGTCCCTTGAAGAGACAGAGTTGGGGGTAACCCACTCGGGCCCCCCTCTGTCCCTCTCTTGGATAGAAGCTTTTTTTCTCTCAATAAATATATTCTGCTCTTTAAAAATAAATAAATAAATAAATAAATTTGTATCATGAGCACATTCAGAATAATTCCCCAAACATTCTACTGTTCGCTTTTTTTTTTTTTGTGGTACTGGGGATCGAACTCAGGACCCTGCGCTTGCTAGGCAAGCGCTTATTCCACTGAGCTATATCCCCAGCCCCAACATTCTACTGTTCAACAAACAGGTATTAATTCTAATTACCAGATATATTTTTAGGAGATTCTTTAAGTTTTTTTCCTAGGACATCATTCAAGCTCTGTAGTTTCTTCTGATTCTTCTCTGGACTCTTTAAAGAAGGAGGACTTGAATCTATTATTATTACAGAGTCCTAAAACAAAGTAAGAAAACAAAATTTAAATAGTCTCCCTCATCTGTGGGTGATGCCCTCCAATAACCCTAATGGATGCCTAAAACCTCTCACACAGCTCAAAGCTCTACATATAAAAGGGGCAACTATGTTTGCAGTCCACGTTTAAATTTTTAAAAGTTTATTGAAATAAAAGACACTACCATTAATCCTCCTCAAAATACTCCCCAGTTGCAGGACACACCCATGCCCTTGTTCTTTGCAGTTCCTGAGGCGTTCTGGAAGTCCTCTTTTGTACCTTTAAAAGGTGTCATAAAAACACGGTGACTGCTACTACTAAGTGCCACCGACCAGAAAAGCAGGCTCGCAAAGCCGCAACAGTGTAGCCACATCCACGAACCCACCGCGCCTGGCACTATGTAAATTCCGGCTTTTCCCCAAATCCAAAAGGGTCATGAAGGGTGAATATTTTGAATCAATTCAGGACATCCAGGCAGCAATGACAGCACAACTAAACACACAAAAGAACCTCCACAGCTGCTTCGTGAAGTGATGAGAATACACAGAAACGGGGGGGGGGGGGGCACCTTGAAGGCGATTAATGGTAATGTGTCGTGTCCCCCTCACACACCAAAAATCAAACTTGGGACCTTGGGCTTGTCAGGCAGGTCCTGTGCCACTGAACTGTATCCCCGGCCTAGCAATATGTCTTTTACTGTAATGAATTTCTTTTAATTGAAAAGTTCACTTTTCTTTGTAATGGGGATTGAACTCAGCCTTTCCACTGTGCTACATCCTCAACCCTTTCGTTATTTTTTATTTTCACACAATGTCTTGCTAAGTCACAAAGTTGTCAGTTGCCCACACTAGGTTTGAATTCGTGATCCTCTTGCCTCAACATCCCAAAGTGTTGAGACTGTAGGTATGCACCACCTTGCCCAGTTATGAACTTTCTTTTTCAAAGAAGCAACTTTACAAATAAAAGGAGCAGTATGACTAAAGCTATGGAAATTCTAGCCATAGCCGTACTCCTGTTAGCCCCTTCAGAACTATGCATCATAGAACTGTATTAGAGGGCTGGGGATATAGCTCAGTGGAATAAGCGCTTGCCTAGCAAGCGCAAGATCCTGAGTTCGATCCCCAGTACCGCAAAAAAAAAAAAAAAAAAGAACTGTATTAGAATGAAGACTAATATTTCCTATGGTCAGCACATATTACGGGGCACCTCCCATACGTAAGGCAATAAAGGAGGAACAGGGAATACACCGTCAACTAAAACTCAAGAATTGACTTTAAATTTTATACAACATGCCAGGTGTGGTGGCACAAGCCTGTAATCCCAAGCACTCAGGAGGCTGAGGGAGGAGGACTGTTGCAAGTTCGAGACCAACCTAGACTACAAAGTAGGCGCAAGGCCAGCCAGAACTACACAGCAAAACCATGTCTCAAAAAGACAAAAAAAAGAGAAGTTGTATTTCACATGATCTTAAAAGCTGTGCATGCCTGGCATGGTAGTGCATGCTAGTAACTATCCCAGTACTTGGGAAGCTGAGGCAGGAAGATTACCATGTGACCATTCGTTCAAGACCAACCTTGGGCTACCTAATCAATCCAAGGCCAGCTTGACCTACAGAGAAAAACACTATCTCAAAATACAGGGAAAAAAAAAAAAGCTGAGCAGGAAATCCTCAGGTAGAAAAGAGCACTTGGAATGTATATTTCAAGCTGAGACAACCAAATAACAATAACTGAGACTATCAAAAATGGGAGAAACAAATACTATGAATATTGTAAAGCAATGCTTTGAGGAAAGGGAGGAGCCAGTTTAGCTGATGAAAATCTTGAGTAAGCCAGGCATGGTGGTGCACCCCTATAATCCCAGCACTTGGGAGGCTGAGGCAGGAGGATTGTTGCGAGTTCAAGACCAGCCTGGACTATAAAGTGAGCTCAAGGCCAGTCCGAACTCCATAGTGAGACCCTGTCTCAAAAAGACCCCCCCCAAAAAAACCAACAAAAAAAAATCTTGAGTGAACGGAGAAAGATTTGGACAGTTTTATAAACTAATGGGAGTGAAAGGCAGAATTGTAAATGATACTCTTCCTACCACTTTAAGGTTATCATACAGTGCTATCTCCTAACTTTATAATGGTCTCCTCTCCTACTCCAAACAAAGCGGAACAGAATTTACACCAGTATATGTAATACAACAGTTGTAACACTTACATCTGTTTCTGATGATTTCTCCCTTTCACGAAGTGTCTGATGTCTAGCGGAACGTCTTAAAGGTATGACTATTTCTTCAGTAGCCTTTGACCTACTGATGTGTAAAGCTTTTGCTTTCTCAATCAATTGCTTGGCTTTTGAAATATTTTTTGAAGTACTGTTTGCCTAAACAAAAAATTGAAAATATTAACTTAGATCACAGCTAATACTTTCCACTTAATAATAAAGAACTATATAACAGAAAATATATAATTGCAAATCACATTAAACAATCATCATAAAAATGTTTACTCAAACCTTACCAGGAATCATAAGTTAAAATGTAAGTAGTAATAAGTAGCTGGCCTTTATTATTTGAAAGTGTCCTGATAAATACAGTGGTACCTTGGTTCACAAACTTCATTCATTCTGCAATTCTGACAAAGACAGCCACAGTAGTGTTCATCATCCAATACAGAGTTCACAAACAAAAACAAAATTTTAGGCCAGGAATATAGCTCAGTAGCGTAAGTGCTCACCTGGCAGGTCTGAAGTCATCAATTCGATCCCCGGTACCAAAAAACAAACAAACAAATTTTGCCAAACACTTCTGTTTGTGAACCAAACTGTCCACAAACAAAAGCATTCATGAACCATCGTTCCACTGTATACATAACGTGTCCAAAACACCCAGCAAAAAGCTGTATGCGGTATTTTCCCACTATCTTCGTTACTTTGTTCACCAACTTCAGGTAAAGTACTTTCCAAATACAATTACTCACCCTACCATATGTAAGGCTCTCAGTTAGATGCTGTAAAGAAAAAATGAATATAAAAAAAAGAAAGAAAAAATGAGTATTATAACACATAGACTTTGGCCACAAGGAACTTACACGTGATTGGGAAGAAAGAAGCAAGAGACTTTGGCCTCCCGGTACTCAGGCATGATAGGGAAGAAAATAACCAACAGACGCGTGCTGGGTGTAGCGGCCCCACCTGTGATTCTAGCACACGGGGTTAGGCAGGGCAGTTACATTGAGGTCAGGGTGGCCTAACTGCATAATGAGTTCAAGGCCACTTTGAATTATATTGCAAGACTGTCTCAAAAATCAATAAATGTTACATATGGCACTATTACATAATACACATTATCATCATATACAGTGTGTATATATACTTACACATATACATGAGAATATGTACATGTATAGAAAAAGATAGAGAAAGGCAAGACAAGGAGAATGACACATAAGAAAAAAACCACAAGGTTTTACTAAGTTGGCCAGGCTGCCTCAGCCTCTGAGTAGTTGGGAGTATAGATGTGCACCACTGTGCCCAGCAGTGTATGTGTGTTGTTGTTTTTATTTTTGAGACAGGGTCTCACTAAGGAGTTCAGGCTGGCCTCAAACTTGTGGCAATCCTCCTGTCTCAGCCTCCTGAGAGCTGGGATTACAGATGTGTACCACCACACCTGGCTACTGTTATTGGTTTGGTTTGTTTTTTCTTTGTCTTTTTGACACAGGGTCTCGCTATGCAGTTTAGGCCAGCCTTGAACTCACTTTGTAACCCAGCCTGGTCTCGAACTTGCAATGATCCTCCTGCCTCAGCCTCCCAAGTGCTGGGATTACAGACATGCACCACCATGCCCGGCTGTTACTGTTTTTGCAAGGAAACAGAATATCACATATAGACTCTAATATTTTAATTACTTTTTTTTTTGGTGGTGATGGTGGTACTTGGGATGGAATTTAGGGCCTTTTCACTAACCTACATCCCCAATCTTTTTATCTTTTTGAGACACAGTCTAAGTTATTAAATTGCCCAAGCTGACCTCAAACTTGAGATCCTGCTGTCTCACCTTCCCAGAGTGCTGGAATATAGGCATGTGCCACCACACCCAGCTTTTTAATTACCTTTCTAGTCTGAGAAGTAAAGTCTCCATGAGTTGCTTCAGACTTCTTAAATCTTTTCTTAGATTTTTTGGGAGTGCTAATCCTAGTAAATTTCATTCTGAAAAAACAAAAGGTATTCTGAAACATTTTCATTATAATGTGAAAGAATTAAGCATAAAAATGAACTATCAATGGCTCTAATTTCTGGACTTATAAAATGGGGAAAAATTTTCACAAGTTGGATTTTAAAAGCCAAACTTTATACTACTTTTTTTTGCTGTGAAGTAGGAAAATGTACTGAAGAACAGGAACAGGGAATGGGGAATAAGACAAGCTCCTGTGAGGGGGGGCCTCCCAAATAAACAGGCTGCCCCATACTACCTTGAGAAATAATAAACCTTATAAACAATTAGTTCGTAGGATCATTCATGTTTTAGCCAGAACCAATATGCAAGTATATACTTCATCATACATGGGTAAG
Organism: Dinomys branickii; assembly: GCA_004027595.1. Classification (NCBI taxonomy): domain Eukaryota; kingdom Metazoa; phylum Chordata; class Mammalia; order Rodentia; family Dinomyidae; genus Dinomys; species Dinomys branickii. The sequence continues at coordinate 5,469 of PVLD010023728.1, read as the reverse complement.
TTTACCCCAGAAATGACACTCTGGAATTTACTTTTAATTTCATTTAAGTGACAGAATTTATATTTGAAGACTGCTTTTCCAGGGATTACCAACTGTGATAAGAGTTTAGAATTCATCTAAAACAAAGCTAGAACTCTTCTGAAACTGTGACTGACTTTAAATGTGAAAACCATTTTTGAAATTCTATTCTTTTGCTAAAACACAAATCAGCTGTGTTCTACAAAAAATAATGCCCTCCGATGCTTAAAGTATTTTGCTTCCCTACTAATAATACATGCAGGACCTTAGAACCTTAGAACAGAAAACCTTACCTAATAGGACTTTCTGAATCAGAGGATATCGTTATCAATTCCGCCGTGTACAGGCTGTGTTTTTCTGATACAGGAGTAAAACCCTTTACTGGACCACAGTCCTGTGCTTCTTCACAATCGGAACCTCTAAAGGCCACTGCAGTAGATGCACTGCTACATCTCATAGACCTTCTGGTAGATCTGGGAGTGGAAACATTTGCCAGCCTGTTTTCACACTCAGCTTTAGAATATGTAAATTTATCACCTTTAACAGGCGTGCTGGTTTTTCTTAATGATTTATTGTTGTTACACAGAGAGGAAATTTTTAAAGGTTCATCATTTCCTTCATGAAGACTTTTGCTGTTAAATAATGTACTGCTTTTGAAAGTTTCTGAATTCTTTTGCCTTAAATTCATTCTAAGCCTATTTGCATTTTGTTTATCTTTTAAGGAAAGAGTTGTTTTTTGTTTTGGAGTACATTCCTCTCCAGTCTTGCCTCGAGTAGTCCCTGTATCTAATAGTTTCTGATTCTTTTTCTTCACCCTTTTACCTTTCTTCTTTAGAAAACTTCCTTTATCAGTGTGTGACTGTGAGCTGCCATTATGTGAAACCACTTGGCTATTTGGATTGCCCTTGATATTTTTAGAATTATTATCACTTTCTTCCTCATTTAACGATTTTCCATTATCATCTTTCTGCTTATCTGAAGGCTTTCTGACTCTGTTTTTAAGCGCATCTGCCGCAGGCTGCCTAAATGCTTTCATAAACTGCTGTCTTTCTTCTAGGGTACATTTTGGTTTCACAGCTTCAGAACTTCCAGCTTCCAATACTGCCAATTCCAATTCCTCCTCCTCTATAACAACATTAGATTTTCTTTTCTGAGTTGTCTGTTCATTCTCAGGATCAGATAGGCTGTTTTCTAGCTCAGAATGCTTTTGCTTCAAGAAAATTGAGGGTATTTTCCTTGCCTTTTTGGGGGGGATGGGATGAACTTGTGCAAGAACAGTGACGGTCTTCAGGTGTACCTGCTGAGATATTTCACAGTTTTCTGATTCACTTATACAACCACTTTCAACTATTTCTTCAACACTTTCAGAAGGAACACAAACTGACATTGTAGAGTCTGGTGTTTGTTCCACTTCATCTTCTTTGTGACTTTTTAAAAACTCCTCATATGAGATAGTTATTGTACCATTATTTAAATGGGCCGTTTCAGTTACATGATCACTAGAGTTTGCATCATTTGTAGTATTCTTAATTTCATTAGTCAGGGAAGGCATTATCTGTTTATTATCTTCATCATCTTTTTTAAGTAGATTTTGTCCTTCTGTCAAGGGTAAACCTTCAGTTAGAGTTATTACCTGCCTCTGTTTCCTTTTTCTCAACTTTCTGCTATCATTTTTTATGGTCCCTTCTTTAGGACTTACTTTCTTAGAATTTCTTTTGGAGGTCATAATATATGCCTGTGTTTTTGTATCTTGGATACTTTCTGCATGAGCATCTACATGTTTCTTGCAAAGCAGAACAGAAGTACTACTTTCCACAACATCATTATTTAAACTAGAGTCATCTTTGCCATGATCACTATTAATTTCAATTGGGGATTCATCCTTAATTTTAATATTATTTAGTTGATGAGATAAATTAACCCTCTTCCCTTTCTTCTTAATCTCTGTATTGGAGAACAGTCCCAAAGGTTTCTTACAGTTGCCGGTACTGTTAACAGGAGACGGTGTAAAAGACTTTATCTTGCCCTCTTTCACTGATGGTACTTTCTCATTTGTAGGGGAAGTCTTTCTAAAATAATTCAAAATATTGCTGGATTTTGGTGCAGAGAAAACTCTGTCTCCAGTCTTCTCTATTGGTGATAAATATTTTGTAATTGTTTTGCTGGAAGATCTATCATCATCCTTCCTTCGTTTTTTGCATGGCTAGCAATTTAAAAGAAGAAAAGCAAGGCATTTATTTCAAGGAAATAATATAAAATACAAATTTTAAACATAAATCTAAAACTTTAGGTAACCAGATTTTAAAAAAAGGTGCCTTTTGGTGAAAAACATATCAGAAAGAAAATGAGGCCAGGTGTGGTAGCACATGTCCATAATACCAGCACTCTAGGAGGTTGAGGCAGGATAAAGTTCAAGTCCAGCCTGGATAGTTTAGTGAAACCATGTCTCAGAATTTAAAAAGGGAGGGACAGGGATATAGCTCAGTGGCACAAGCGCCTGCCTGGCAAGTGTAAGGTTCTAAGTTTGATTCCCAGTACAAAAAAAAAAAAAAAAAAGAGATCAAAATAAAAAAAAGGCTGGGCCATAGCTTAGTATAAAGGCCCTGGGTTCAATCCCCAGTACTGCAAGCAAACCAGAAAGAAAAGACGCTTTAAAGTTAAACTCAATGCTAGGAGGGCCAGGAAGATAGCTAAGGGGCACAGTACCTGCCCGGCAAGTGCAAGGTCCTGAGTTCGATTCAAAGCAACAACAACAACAACAAAAACTCTCAGTGCTGGGAAAACAGCTTAGTGATAGAGCACTTTCCTAGCACACATGAGTGCCTAGGTTCGATTCCCAGCACTGCAAAAGATAAAGAAAGTTAAACCTAATGCCAGTTTCAAAATCAAATCAAATTTTATACTCAGGGCAGGAGATTTAGCTCAGTGGCATAAGCACCTGCCTGGCAAGCACAAGGTCCTGAGTTCAATTCCTGGAACAAAAAAAAAAAAAAAAGAAAAAAATTCATACTCAATCTGTGTACTTCAGTATACAAATATGTATACAATACTTCAACAAAAAGTTTATATTAAAATATAACCAAGAGGGGCTGGGGATATAGCTCAGTGGAATAAGCGCCTGCCTAGCAAGCGCAGGGTCCTGAGTTTGATCCCCAGTACCGCCAAAAAAAATAAAAAATAAAAAAAATAAAATATAACCAAGAGCACTATACTTACAAGAAAATTTATTTGTTTCTTTTAGCCTCGGTTTATAATCTTTGGATAGCACCACCCACTTCACAGAATTTGTAATAAATGTATACTAATACATGAATCCAACATGATAGGAACACTACAAATATCAAGTCCATCCCTTTTCTTTTCTTTTTTTGCACTGACTGAGGATTGACGCCACGGCCCCACGCTTGCTCTCCCACTGAGCTATATCCTCAGCCATTTTCATTTTGAGACAGTGTCTTGCTAAACTGCCCAGGCTAGCTTCAAACTTGCAACCCTCCCGCCTCAGTTCCCAGAGCAACCGGGACTACCTGAATACATCAATGAGCCTGGTTGTTTTATTTTGTTTTGAGACAGTGTCTCACTAAACTGCCAGGTTGGTTTTTTCTCGGTTTTTGTTTTTGGTACTAGGAATTGAACTCAGGACCTTGTGCTTGCCAGGCAGGCATGGTGCTGCTGAGCTACATTCCCAGCCCAGTTGCCCAACACACACACACACACACACACACACACACACACACACACCCCCACCAAAATAACCTTTGCCACTAAAATAGTTACTGCCTACCTCCTGAACTGGCTATTTCCTCCAAAGTATCAAGGTGACTGATACACAGTCATATTTTTGTTGGACATAAATCAGTATCTTGTAGTCATCAGCAACCTCTGTACCCAGGCAAGGTTTAGCAGAGGTTGCAATGAACCCAAGTATGGCTGAGGAAGACCAGGCGAGCCCATGGCTGCTGGGAGGAGAGCATAAGGCTTAAGACAGAAAATTGCGAACCAGACATTAGGAAGGAAAACTTAAATTTTAGCTGGGTGTGGTGGCACATGCCTGTAATCTCAACACTGGGAGGCTCAGGTAGGAGGATTGCCACTAGTTTGAGGCCAGCCTGGGCTACATAGGGAGTTCAGGGGCAGCCTAAACTATACAGAGACCCTGTCTCAAAAAAAATAGAAAAGAAAACTTATTTTAATACCATAACTGGATTTTAATATAACCAAAAAATTAATTTTAACATCACATTTTAATATAATAACCAGAAAAATTAACCAACTTCCTGAAGCAGAAAGGAATTTACTTGAACCGTGTTGCAATCCTCCTGCTTTTGCCTCTGAGTGCTGGAACTGCAAGCACATGCCACCACAACTGGCTCCTTCAGAGGATCTTGAATGTGATACAGGCTTCTGTATAGCTGCAGGTTTACCAGTGGCAGTGATCCTGCTTTAGGCAGTGCATATACCTACATGCCTTACAAAGGTTTTACTTTAGGCAGTGCATATATTTATATATCTTACAAAGGTTTTGTAAGTTTACCTTTGAATAAAGGTGATTTGAACTGGGAAACATGTACCATAACATAGGATAGACTCATTAGTCTTGTTTTTGGTAGGCTGTACCCTGTTTTTTTTTTTTTTTTTTTTTTTTTTTGTACCCTGTTTTCTTGACTGTGCCTGTGAATGGCGGCCTACCAACCAGGTATGAGTCAATCTTTCTACCATAGAAAGGGAACAACTTGCCAGACTGAAATTTCTAAGCTTGTCTTTAGAAAATGTTATTTCTCATTTTACTTTAGGCTCCATTTGTGGCATACCTTAATTCTAGAAAATATAAACTAATTATAAAGCTCTTTCAGTTATTACTTTGCTGCTTAGAAAAAGCTCTGTCTCCTTTTTTCTTTTCTTTTTCTTGGTGATGGGAATAGAATTCAGAGTCTTGCATATATTCTTTGCCACTGAGCTACAGCCCTCCACCCGTTTTTAATTTCTTTCAGTTCATTTGTTAGAATAAATCTGCCCAGGATCACAAGGACTTTGTTGTTGTTGATTGTTTTTGAGACCAAGTCTTGCTATATAGTCCAGGCTGACCTTGAACTTACTATATAGCCTTGGCTGGCCTTAAACTCAAAGTTATCCACCTACTTCGCACTCCTGAGTGCTAGGATTACAGGTGTATGCCTTCATGCCTGTTTTTTTTTTTCTTAAATATGGAGGAATGTGTATTTTTGGAAAATTAAAATGTATTACAAAGCTATCATGATTGCTGGGCATAGTGGTGCACATCTGTAATTCCAGCACTCAGGAGACAGCCAAAAAATCCCTAAGAGTTTGAAGCCCACCTGGGCTACAAAGTGAGTTCAAGGCCAGCCTTAAATACATAATCAGACACTGCCTCAAAAAATCAACCCCCACCCCCCCCACACACATAAAAAGCTTTGGCAGGACTTTTAAAGA
>PVLD010023727.1:0-26872 GCA_004027595.1 Dinomys branickii | reverse complement strand
TCGAGCTGGTGGTGTTTATCAAAGAGGCTCGCTCCCTTGCTGCTCACCTGGTTGCCATCTTCCCCCAGTCCGTCCTATACTGCTTCATCTTGCATCAGGTCAGCTTCTACACTTCCCAGGGTGGTCAGCGCTGTTCGCCCATAGTCTGCAGCCCGGACTCGGGGCTGCTCGGCGCTCTGTCCCGGGAGGCCGGGGCCGGGCCGGGGGCGTGGGAGCCGCTTACCGCCGCCTCCCAGCGCAGCCACCCGAGCCGCCGCCGCCGCCTCCCTCTGTAGGAGCTTTTAATATTCTGTTCTTTTGCTGGATATGTGGGATCTTAATATTATATGTCTGGGTGTAGTTTTATTTTGGTTGTGACGTGTTGGAGTTCTATATGCCTTGCTTACTGGTACATCAGATTCTTTTTCCATACTTGGCGAAATTTTCTGCTATTACTTCTGCAAATATTCCTTTTATGTCATTTGTGTTGCCTCCTGCTTTTTCATTGACACCTATTAGTCTTACATTATTTATCTTTGCCTCATCTTGCAGCTATTGAATTGATATTTCCAGGTTCCTTGTTAATTTTAAGAGATCCTTCCTTTCACAATCATTAGCTGCAATGCTGTCAAGATCTGAAATTATATCTTCAGCTTCATTCAAGCAGGTTTACCAGCTCTTGGTGGGAGTTTTCATTTCCTGGATATCTCTTTGAATCTGCTTCATGAGTTCTAGTTCATTCTTGTATTTTTCATTTGACATTTCCATCAGTTTCCTATGCTCATCTATTTTTTATATATGTCTTCTCTAGATATGCTGAGCAATTCTTTCATTACTGTTGTCATTTCATTTTTTACCTGAGAGATTATTTCCAATCTGATTTCTTCTATGTCCTGATGGAGTTGTTTCTTTGCTTCCTTTGTAATCATTTCAGTGATTTCATGTGTGTGATTATCAAGTTCTCCTATGTTGATGTCTCCTGGACTTGTTCTGAGTGGGGTGGAGTTCTCAGATTATATTTTGTTCCCTCATCTTGTCATTTTGATGCCAGAGGCAGAGTGCCCAGTCTCACTCTTTCCTGGCAGCTCACTAAAGATTGCTAGCATCCTTTGTTCTCCTCTGGTCAGACTTGCCCCTCAGTGGCCCCAGGTGTGGGCTGCTCAGCCTGGGGTCACCAGGCAGTTGGTGGAGTGTATCTAGTACTCTACAATGTCAATATATCACAGACCACCTGATCCAGTGTGCCCGGGCAGCTCAGCACATGCACAGGACCCAGACGTGGGCAGCACTGGTGGCATGATCATGGACCACCTTGCATCTCAGGGCACAAGTAGTGCCCAGACATGAACCATAGTGTCAGTGGTCTATGGGCCTTCTAGGCCAGTGTTTCCAGGCAGCTCAGGGAGTGCAGGAGGCCAAACACAGACTGCAGTGGCAGCAGGATCGTGGGCAGCCTGCTCTACTGTTCCCAGGAAGTTGATGGGTGTACCTGGCTCTCTCACTGCTCAGCCATGAACCGTGATGTCAGGGGATTATGGACCACATGATCCAGTGTTTCAAGACAGCTCAGGGTGTGCCTGCAGCACTACTTGTTAAAGAAGATGCTTTTCTTTGTTGTATACTTTTGGCTCCTTTGTCTAGCATGGCTATACTTGCATGACTTTGTTATGCTCTCCATTCTATTATGTTGGTCTAAAATATCTGGTTTTGTATCACTATCATGCTGTTTTCATTACTATGGTTTTGTAGTATGTTTTGAAATGAGGTATTTTGATGCCTACATCATTGCTCTTTTTTCTCAGGATTGTTTGACTATGCTGAGTCTTTGTTTTTTTCAAGTGAATTTTAAGATTGATTTTTTTTTTAATTCTGTGAAGAATGTCATTTAGGATTTTGATGGAGAGTGTACTGAATCTGTAGCTCACTTTTGGTAAGGTGGCCATTTAAACAATATTAATTCTGCTGATCTGTGAACATTGGAGGTTTTGTAGCCTCAAGGGTCTTCTTTCTTTCTTCAGTGTTCTGAAATGTTCACTGTAGATGTCTTTCACCTCCTTATGTAGTTTGACTGCTAGAGCTTTGTTTTGTTTTTATGGTAGATGAGCTAATCATCAACTTGTAACACCCAACTGATCTGAGCCAGCATGGTTATGGGTCTGGAAGGCCCACTTGAGCATTGTTGCCAACAGCATAAAGGGAGAACCAGAGGGGAAGATGGTGTGCTGTTGATTCTTCTGGAGAAGTTTGTCACAATGGTTTTCCTGAATGAATTTCACTGTTCTCATCACTGGAGGATCTCAGGTCCTCACTTGTTAAGGATGGCTGAGGCTCTCATCAGAGGAGTTCTGCTCCTTATGTTGAGCATTGCTTCCTTGTTCTAGGGCAGATCCCTCAGCCTGCTGGCACAGATTCTTCATCTTACTGGTGCAGACTTTCTGGGTTCCACCACGGGGCTTTGGGCATTCCCAGGGAAGACCCTTAATACAGATTTGCATGAAACATTGTGGGCTCTGGGCCTGTACCTGGACTGCTGGACATCACTGCCATGGGCTCCAGGCCTTCAGTTGAACTATGGGATCCAGGCCCTCAGCTGGATTCTTTTGGTCTCTAGTACATGGCCAGATCTCTTGCAGTCTTCTACATTTGACGTTTTTTGGTGTATATTATATTATAATCCTATAAATTATGTGTCTTATATTGCAAATCCTGACTACAGCAGTCTGTTCTTTTTTTCTGAACCTATTGTAAATGGAAATGTTTTCCTGATTTCTTTGTGAACTAGTTTCTTACTAGTGTATTAGAAATACTATGGAGGTTTTAATGTTGATTTTGTATCCTGCTACTTTGCTGGATTTGTTTATCAGGTCCAGAATCTTTTAGTGGAGTCATTAGTTTTCTATATATAGAATCATATCACTTAAAAATATGGATAATTTGATTTCTTTCTTTCTTTATTGTATCTCTTTATTTTTTCACTTGACCAGTTGCTTTGGCTAAAATTTCAACTACTGCATTGAATAGGAGTGATAAGAGTAGATGTTCTTGCATGGTTCCTTATTTTAGAAGAATCACTTTTAGATTTTTCCCTCACTGTGATTTTGCCAACTCAGCTTTGATATACTGGTATGGTGCACACACATAACACAGCTGAACTCAGTTCTTACAGCAATCCCATGACATGGTGTCATTATTCTCTCTTTCTTTTAGGAAACAAAACTGGATCTTTGAAAGCATCAGAGGAAAGGTTAGAGCCCTGATAGTTTGATCCCAGGGTCTTTCCTTATAAACCAATACTTCTATAGTCCTTTCACTTACAGGTGGTGTCGCCTTAGGGAAGTCATTTCTATTTCCACTTTAGTGAAATGAACATAATGAGTTTCTCCCATGAGAAATGTTGTTAAAAGCCAGTGTTTCAGTTTGGAGCACCTTGCCAGGCATACTGCATGTACTCAATAAATAACAATGACTATTTTTACCAGCTTTTAGTTGACTCCAGATAAAAGATGTGGTGACAAGAGCTACCTTCCAGAGCCCCAAGCCTAAGTGCCATAATTCTGTTCTCCACTAACATTTGACAATAAATATTCTCACAGACAGAACAGATGGCACATGCTGGGCTTCATGGTCCCAAATCTGGGAAGGTTTGAGGTTCAGAGGCCAGCAGACCAGGAAGCCACATGTCACAGGAAACCAACATTTTGTTTTACAGTTGAAAAGACTCAGGTTCAGAGAAGGAAAATGACATTTTTAGGACCACAGAGCTTGCTGACATGCTACATTCTACACACATTTACTGGATATTTAGTAGTACTAAGCTCTGTGCTAGGCCTGGAGAAAGAGCATAAACAATGTAGATGCGTCCTGAGGCTTCATATTCCACCATAAGAATGGGAAAGGGTAGCAGGTTAGTGGAATATAGCTATGATCCGGTAAGCATACACACTGTAAGGGAAATGAGGCATCTGATTTGCCAGAAAGATGGATAAGGCCACTTTGCTTATGGTGAAGTGAGGCTTCCCTGTAAAGGTAGACTTTAAGTTGAAAATTGGAACTATGTGTGAGAAAAATCTAGCAAACTAACAATGTTTCTTAGCACTTATGGAGTGTTGAGCTCTGTGCTAAGTTAAATTAATGCTTATAATAATACTTTGAAGTAATTACAGTTGGCCCTTTTAACCCACCATTTCTGCAACCACAGATTGATCCAGCAATAGATAAAAATATTCTGAGAAAAAGACTGTATTAAAAGACTGCATACTGTTTTCCATTATTTTCTAAAAATATAATACAGCAACTATTTACATAAGTAATATCTTAAAAATACTAGCTAACAGAATGCACAAATCACCAATAAGTCTACATATTATGACCTAGTGGGATTCATCTGTGGAATGCAGGGATGGTTCAAAATATGAAAACCAATAAATGTAATACAACATATCAGCAGAGTCAAAGACAAAACTTACATGGTCATCTAAATAGATGCAGAAAAAGCTTTTCATAAAGTTCAACATTCATTCATGATAAAAAAAACTCTACAGAAAGTCAAAATAGATGGTCTCTATCTCAATCTGATAAAAGCCATCTATAACAAACCAACAAACAGCATCATACTAAATGGACAAAAACTGAAATCTTTCTCTTTAAATTAGGAACAAGTCAAGGATGTCAAGTGTCACCACTCCTATTCAGTATAGTTCTGGAAACATTAGCCAGAGCAATTAGATGAGAGAAAGAAATGAAAACAATCAGGGTAGGAAAGGAAGAAGGAAAATTATGATTATTAGCAAATGGCATGATACTGTACATAGAACACACCAAAAACTCCACCAAAAGACTTCTAGATTTAATAAACAAATTCAGTTGTGTAGTGGGATACAAAGACAACACTAAAAAGTCAATAGCATTCTTGTATACAAACAACAAACTTACTGAGATAGAAATTAGGGAAACCTCATCCTTCACAATAGTATCCAAAAACTGAAATACTTAAGAATCAATCTAACAATGGAAGTAAAAGATCTATATATTGAAAACTACAGTGAAAAAAGAGATTGAATAAGATTTCAGAAAACAGAAATATATTCCTTGCTCATGGATAGTAACAACCAACATTATGAAAATGGCCATACTCCCAAAACTGTTATACAGATTTAAAGCAATTCCAATTAAAATACCATTAGCATACCTCATGGATCTAGAGAAAACATTCCTAAAATTCACTTGGAACCAGAAAAGACCTAGAATAGCAAAAGCAACCCTGGGCAACAAAGGCAAGGCAGGAGGCATCACAATTCCTGACCTGAAACTATACTACAAAGCTACAGTAATAAAATCAGCATGGCACCCACATAAAACAGACTGGAGAATCAATGGAACAGATTAAAAGATGCACACACAACCACAAACTCACTCAGCCGTCTTAGCTTTGACAAAGAGGATAAACATTTTAACTGCAAGAAAGATAGCCTCAGGGCTGGGGATATAACTCAGTGGAATAAGCGCCTGCCTAGCAGGCGCAGGGTCCTGAGTTCGATCCCCAGTACCGCCAAAAAAAAAAAAAAAAAGAAAGATAGCCTCTTTAATAAATGGTGCTGGAAAAGCTGAATTTCCACATGCCAAAGACTAAAACTAGACCATGTCTATCACCAAACACTAAAGTCAAACTATCTAAATATTAAAACAGAAACACAAAGTCTACTGAAGGAGAAAGTAGGTAGAAATCTTGAAGACATAGGATTAGGCAGAACCTTCAAAAAAAAGAACCAAACTGCTTGGGAAATACTTCAAAGAATCAACAACTGGGATCTCATCTTATTAAAATGTTTTTCTCACACCAAATGAAATCACCAATAGAGTAAAAAGAAAACCCATGAATTGGGAAAAATTTTGGTCAACTGTCCCTAAGAGAAAGGACTTTCATCTAGAACATATAAAGAATTTTTTAAAAATCAGGCCCAAAATTCAGAGACCCAATGAAAAATGGGCATCTGGGATGAATACACACTTCTCAGATGAACAAATACAAATGCCAAATATATATATGAAGAAATGTCCAACATCACTGGTCCTTCAAGAAATTCAAATTAAAATAACACAGAGATTCCATTGCATCCCAGAAAGAATAGTTATCATCAAGAAATCAACCAGTAACAAATGCTGGAGAGGATGTGGAGAAAAAGGAATCCTTTTCCACTGTGGATGATTGTAGACTGTTACAATCACTCTGGAAGTCAGTGTGGAGATTCTTCAAAAACTAGGATTAGAGGTCCCATTAAACCCAAGTGTTCCCTTTCTGGGTGTTTTTCCAGAAGAATTAAAAACATTATACCACAGCAATATATATGCACTGATGTTTGTATCAGCACAATTTATTATAGCTAAATGTTGGAAACAACCTGAATACCCATCAACTGAGAAATGAAGGAAAAGATGTGGTGTTTTTACAAATGGACTATTCAGCTATAAAGAAAGATAAACCTGAGGCTTTTATGGGTAAATGGATGCAACTAGAGACCATACTCATAAGTGAAATAAATTATACTGGTATATGTAAACATCATGTTATCTCCCTACTATAAGAAATTGAAAGAGTAAATAAAATCTGAAAGGTACAATAGATATTGTGAAAGGGAAAGAAATTCCTCAAAAAGAATTCTTGTTTTTGAATTCTATATTGTCTTTAATGTTTTTATTTCTTACCCTTTAAAATAAAATGTTACATTTTATAAGTGACCTGGAACTGATTGAAAGTATACAGAATATTGTGGATGGGTTTTATGTAAATATCAAAGCATTTTGTATAAGGGACTCCAGCATCCACGGATTTTGTTATTTACAGGGGCTATTGGGACCAATCCCCAATAGATACAGAGGGAAAACTATGCTTTTATCATGCTTTTTTTCATGGATACTGAAGCTGAGTCTTGCTATAGACCATGTTTTCCCAAAATTCATATGTTCAAATCTTATCCCCCAATATAGTGGTTTTGGGGGTGAGAGGCTTTGAGAAATGATAAGGCAGTGAGGCAAAACTGCTTATGAATGAGATTAGTGCCCTTATCAAAGATGCCGTGGAGAACTCCTTCACCATCCCCATCCTATGGAGGCAGTACAAGAAGGGACACTTACTGGCCAGGAACAGACCCTCCCCAGCAAATTGCTAGCATCTTAATCTTGGACACTTTAGCCTCCAACTCTGAGACACAAGTTTCTGCCATACAAGACAGTGTATGCTATTCTATTATAGCAGTAATGCTTAATGAGGTGAGATATTTACCTCACTAGGGAGCCAAAGGGCCAGAATTCAAAATCCAGGTCATATTAAATAACTCCTTCTCTCAGTAGCCACGGTTTTCAGACTCCCAGGACCAAAGTCTTAGCCAGAGAAGACTGATGTGGGGGGCACTATAGCATGGGGGGCACCATCACCATGGGTGCCAGCAAGATCTGGGTTTGATTTCCTAGTATAGAACTTTGAACAAGTCACTGACGTTCCATCATGGTTTGGATCTCATATGTCCCCTAAAAACTCATGCATTGAAGGCTTTGTCTCTCTTCAGAGATGGGCCTTTGCAAGGTGGTTAGGTCATGAGGACCCTGATCTCACCAATAGATAAATCCACTGATGGATCCATAACCTGATAGTGTTATTAGGAAGTGGTGGAAACTGCAGGTAGAGGGGCTCACTTAGAGTAAGTAGATAACTGGAGGGATGATTTTAAAGAATATATTTTGTCTCAACCCCCTCTGGCTCTCTCTTTCTGCTTCTGGCTACAGTGAGGTAAGCAGATATTCTCTACCATGGCCTCTCTGCCATGATGTTCTGCCTCATCACAAGCCCATAACAATGGTGCCAAGTGACCATGGAGAGAAACCTCTGAAACTGAGCCAAAATAAAATCCCTCCTCTTTTTAAGCTGCTTTTTCTTGGGTATTTTGTCACAGTGGCAGAAAGCTGACACTTGCAGTTTTCTTGGCTATGAAATTAAGAAATCAGCAGCATCCCTAAGGGTTGCTTTAAAGACCTAGTCAGTTGATAGATACCTAGTGTGGTTTTGGGTACATGTGAGGTTCTTGCAATCTAGGAGTTATTTTTACTATTTTTGCATGACAGTGAAAATATCCTTTCAGCTGTACCCCAGAAAGCCCCAGGACCATCAGAGTTGCCTATCTGACTTAAATCAGTACTTCCTAAGTACAAAGTCAGCCTGCAGCCATTGTACCGATCCTTCATAGCCTTGGAAAAATGTAAATAGATCTGTCCTCTGCCAAGTTTCTTGACTCTCAGCCATGAAACATCTTTCCTTCCTGAGGACTCTGCGCATGAATGATGGGGAGCTGGTGAGATACTGGATCCACGAGATATAGAAAATAAAAGAGGAGCTAATTGTTTCCCTTCCTCATCTATTATGAGCCCAAACTCCTTGCCCTTGGCTGAGGATGTTTAGCAAGGAAAACACAATTTCTTTGCATCCTTGGATGTTTCTTTTTGGCTTCGGTCAGAGTTGGCAGTATTGCCCTGGGTCCCCAGCCAGGATTCTAAGGCCGTTATGAACATGAGCATACACAAATGAGGCTTTGTTTCCGAAGGTAACAGCTCAGCTAACAGTTTCCCATCCAGTCCCACACCACTGCTCCATTTCCATCCACAAGTGGATTCTGATTGTATTCAGTTGCACCTGCATTCATGGAGCACCCATCCAAACTCAGGCCGAATGCTGGTGCAAGCCAGGCAGGGACAGCTCCAGCAAGTGCCTACCTCTAAGGACTACAAGTTTCAAGTAGGCCAGACCTGGTCTCTTTCTCTTTTAACCCTGTCCCAGTATCAGGAAGACAATAGCTGCCACCCCGCCCCCCCGTTTCCTCTTCTTCCTGAGCACACTGAAAATTCTATTTCCCAGTCTCCTTGCTACTGTGCATTCGCATGGGTTATGGACTGAATTGTGCCACTTCAGAGTTCATATATTGAAATATAAACCCCTAAGACCTCAGAATGTGACCTTCCGTGGACATGTAATCAACAGAGATGTAACAAGTTTCAACATGAGGTCAGACCAGAGCAGGATGCGCTTCTAAAGCAGTATGATTACCACCCTTCTGAAAAGGGAAAATGTAGAGGCAGAGCCAGAGTGGAGAGAACACTATGTGAAGATGAAGGCGAAGACTGGGGGCGATGCACCCATAAGCCCAGGAAAAACAAAGATGGCCATTAAAACCCTGGAAACCATGGTAGATGCAAGGCACTGATCCTGCCTCACACCCCTTAGGGGAGACCAGCCTTACCAACACATTTTCCTGGACTTTCAGTCTCTAGAGTTCTGAGATCATATATTTCCTTTGTTTAAGCCACTTAGTGTGGGGTGCCACCTACTGTGTTCTGGCAGCCCTGGAAAACTAGGGTGAATCCTTCTAACTACTCAGCTAACAGTTTTCCCATTTGACTTTGCACCACTGTCCTTTTGCAGCTACAAGCTGACTCTGAATCCAGTTCAGTTCATCCTGTGCTCCTGGAGCACATATCCATACCCGAGTCACAGGAGAGGCATGGAATGCATACACCGTGTAACCGAATGTTAACTGAATATAGTAGGACTAAAAGCAATGAGTTCCCTTGACAGCTCATAGAAACTCTTCTGGTACTTGTTTCTGTCCATGACTTTCTACACTCTGTCCTCCCCCCGCCTTCAGGGAGCGTGGACACAGGATGACTTCGATACCATGCCTTGAAGAGGCTATGGCCTCCAGCAGCTTGGGTCTTTGACTTACAGAGGAGTTACCTTTAAAACTGAGTGGAGAGAAACAGATTTAGTTAATAAGCCACTGAGGTTTGTGGGTTTGTCTGAGGGCCCTATTTTATAATAGTTGAGCCTCGTTTCTCTTCACAGAATTTATCAAAATTTATGATGATATTTCTAGTTTGCTTACTTCCTCAGTATCTGACTCTGCCACTGAATACTAAGTTTTACAAAAGCAAAATGGCACATCTATTTCATTACCAACCTAATGCCTAGCAAACCCTCCTTCACTCTTCCCAGATGGGATATGCTGTCTGGTAGAAGTGACAGGGAAACAGACAGTGCTGCTGGCTGTGAGAAAATGACCACAGTGAGCTGAGCGTATCGATGTGCTTCTGTAATCCCAGCGCTCTGGAGGGTGATGCAGGAGGATCATGAGTTTGAAGCTGGCTGGGGCTACCTAGCAAGTTCAAAGACAGCTTGAGACATAGCAAGGTCTTGTCTCAAATAACCAAGAAAAGTAAAAAACTAAAAATGACCAGAGCATGAAAAGATGTAGAGAATGATGCTTTGTAGAGAAAAGCAGAAAAATCTCAGGGATACTGAGCAGAGTGTTATAGGAGACACTGGCCTGTTGGTGAGGCAAGGCAGTGTGTGGCTGCGTGGTCAGGACTGCGCTCTGGACAGAGAGCATGGCTCAGACGGTGGCACAGCGGAGCAGAGACCCTGTGTGTTCTGAGAACAAGGAGGTGAAATATATATATGTTTCAAATGCTGATCTAGTCCACTAAGTGGATATCACAATGACTTTGTGTGTGAACATCACTGATACTGGCCATAGAATTGATAAATGACTAAGAGTCCTACCTGTGCATGCTCAGGCAGAGTGGGGAAGGATGGGAGTGAAGACAGCCAGCCTCACAGGACAGCGCAGGCATCCTGTGAAAGTAGGCTTTGCTTGGGTTAGAGCAGAGTCAAGGCGGCTGTGCGAGGATCTGCCGGAATCACAGTATCAGAAATGGCTCTGTTTCTCTCTAAGGGTCTAGTTGAGCCCTGTGGGAGGGTCTCAAGGCAGGACATGGCCAGGTGCTCTCCTGGTCTGAATATGTGACCAGCTTCTTTGGAGGGAAGGGCTTGCTGAGGGTCTGGAAATTAGGGCCAAAGTGTCAGGAGGGGAAGGAGAGTGTTCATGTCAGCCTTGGGAGCAGCTGGTGAGTCAGTGCCCCACATCAGTGAGGCTGGTGTGAGTGTATATGAGTGTGAGTTATGTGTGTGTGACGGTGAGCCTGTGTGTATGATGTGTGAGTATGCATGTAAGAGTTTTACATGTGACTGGGGATATGTAAGTGTGAGTGTACTGAGTACACATATGTTGAGTGTGGCTGTGACCAAGAGTGTTATGTACCATTGTGAGTGTGAGTGGGCAAATGTGAGCGTGTACACGAGACTGCTTGACAGTGCACACAGATGCCTGAGAGTGTGCACATGTGTGCATGAGGTTCCCCCCCCACCACCTGAGGTGACTTCCTCAGCTATCTGCTCTCCTTGTAGCACCTTTCATGCGTGGCCTCACCTCAGGGTCTGGTGGGAGGCTGTGGAGCCAGACAAACCTCATGCTCAACCCCTGGCCATGTTCCCCGACACATGTGACCAACTCAGTTACCTCTTTCTGAGCCTCAGTGTCTACATCAGCAAAGTGGGTAAGCAGTCCCTGTGCTGCCTGGTGGTTTTGTGAGCCTCTCCAAAGTAAGGTTCCTGGCATGCTGACATTCTGGAAGCACTTTCAGAGGAACACTCTGGGCTCAAGGAAATCCCCAGAGATACCTGTTCCAGTATCTGTGGTGATTTGCCTCTTCCTAAACCCTTCTCGCTCTATCAGTCAAGTACTCTCCGCAAAGTCCCTGGTGGCACTCTCTCTACCCTGCCTGCCGAAGGATCCCATTGGACAGAACTGTGAACTAGTTTCCCTCTGGCCTCCCACACCTAACCTGTCAGCATCCATGTCTGTATGCATCTGTGCAAGGAGCAAAGGACGTGTAGCTTCTCCTTTTGTAGGCTGCTGAGAAGAGCTGAGTAATTACCACACTTGAAAGAGCTCTGCCATCTGTACAGGAGATTGGGTGGTGGGGACAGGATCATGAGGAATCATAGAAATGTTGGTATCTCAGGCAAGACCCTAGCAGATCGCCTGCCAAGAGCCAGAGGCCAGCATGGCCCCGGATGCTGGGTGCAGGTGTGGGCTGCCAGCGCTGTAGTCAGTCCCTCTTTCCCTCATTCCTCCCTGCTCCTCTCCTATTGGCTGCGTACATTTGTGTTTGGGCTTGATTCAAAACAAGAGGAACACAGGGCCCCAAAGAAGAGCCTGGGCACCTCCTAGCCTTGTAGTTCCCCCTTTGCTGTCAGAGAGCTGATGGTAAAACCTGAAAGTCTCCACCATCCATAGCCCCTAATCTTTGCACAGCTCAGCTCCCTGAGCAACAAGGAATAAATCTGCAGCTTTTCGGGCTAGAATTCTCTTGATTCTTACTGGCACCCAGTTTCCATGGCAACCTGAACTCTCCTTTGCCACCTTCGGGAATGTCATTAGGCTGTGAGGTGTAGGCGGCAAACAGAACCAAGATATGTCAGGCTGCAGCAGACGGCTGAGAGGGCAGCACCGCGGGGCAGAATCCCTTTTTGTGGCAGTTTTTCTCCTATTAAATAAAATACATAAACCATTTCCTTACACCCAGTGAAGGTTTTTCTTTCTAAAGGGAAAACAAAACAAAACTAATAAAATATTCTTTAGTGCCTAGCGAAGGAACTGGAAACCAAATGCTCATGTTTCAACGGAAACAACACAATAATGACAAGAACGCTGTGTGCTTTGTCCTACTAGATTCTGCCAACTACCTATTTTATGAATAAGGAAATTTGCTTTAAGAGAGGTGAATCATCCTGTAACCCCACAGAAGCAGTGAGGAGTGGGGTGGGGACTTGCAACTTTATTCTGGTGCTGAGTGTTTCCCTTGGAGCCCAGCTTATCACAGGGGTGGGCTCTGCAACACAGCCCCATGCGAAACAGTGGTCCAGTCAGAAGTACCTGGATTTACAACCCAGGTGCCTCCGAGGGAAGCAAAGGGATATGGGATGACTTCTTGGCTCTCTGTCTTCAGGTTGTGGTGCTGAGGAAAGCCTTGAAAAAATCCAAGTGTCTTGGCCTATTTTCTATTGCTATAACTGAATACTCCAGGCTGGGTAATTTATAAAGTATAAAGGTTAGTGTGGTTCAGAGTTCTTGAGACCGGGAAGTCTAGAAGCATGGTACTGGTACCTGGGAAGGATCTCTTGCTGCACCGTAACATGGCAAAAGACATCATGTGGTGAGATAGAGCATGCATGCTGCCACCTCGGGTCACCCTTCCTTTCTTAAAAGGTTGCTAGTGCCATCAGAAGGGGCCTTACCCTCACAGCTGCACCTAATCTAACTGTCTCTCAAAGACTACACCTCCAAGTACCACCACCACGTGAACCTAGGGATTTAGTCTCCAGCATACAAACTTTTTAGGGACACATTCTAACCACATTTCTGGAGACTTAGTGTCTCTGGAATCCTCTGCCACTCAGTCTGGTTAACTTGAATTTCTGTTTTTATTTGTCTAACTTACCTCTCTTCTGTAATCTTCCCTTCACTTAGGCCACAAGAACCTTCTCAAACATGATCTAGTCACAATCTGATCCCCTTCTGCTTAGGCAGTAAAGGATAAACTCCAGGCTTCATAGCATCATCCTCAGATCTCTCCTTTGGGCTCAAGGGTGATTCTCACAGCAGCAGCATCTCTGAGAAACATGTCCATTAAGACAGGTACACCGAGGGCCAGTTGCTTAACCAAACATTCCAAGTTTCTTCTGGCCTCTTTTCCTTTATGTTAGTTGAGCCATCTGGTTGGAAACTCCTAGTTGAGCACTAAATTTCAGCCTATGTTATCTCCCTCTTCACCTCCATGCAGACGTACAAGTATCCCTTAAAATTATCCACTTGTTTATCTGTCTCCTGCACTAGACTGTGAAGGTTTTGAGGACAGAGACGACATCTGATTCATTTATGTAATTCAACATGTAGCAAGTGCTCAGGGATATTTGAACGATCAAATGCTACATGCACAAATGCACACCTGCACCTGGCCGGTGAGAAGAATAAAGGGCATCCCTGCTTTTTAAAGTTGTTTTAAACTAAACCAACAAAAGACAGTGCTAGGATGAGCTACTTTTCAATTTTAAAGCTTCTTTGGAGTTGTGGGAACATGACTTGTGCATTACAAACAAGTCTGATCCAGTATTGGATCAGTGACCAAGCTCATAGCATGTCTAGTCAGGCATGCTCAAGGGCTAGAAGCGTCTTGTCTTAGCTTGCTGAGCATCTCTGGTTAGTCCACTCAGAGAAAAATCTATGACCTTAAACGAATTTACTAGACTATCACAAACATTGACAATAAAAGGACTTAGCATGCATCTAAAAGAGAGGCATAACAGGACAAAAAACTCACTGTTTAAAGGAAGCAATTTCAAGCGATGAAAGCAGAAATTAATAAAATACAATACAAGCAAAGTAAAATCAGTAGATTTGATCAATAAACCAGAGATGGCCCCTTAAACAAACCAATATAACAGACAGATTTCTGGTAAATCTTACAAAAAATCAGAGAAGCAATATTAAAAATAACTTTAGAAATGAGAAGCAACAAAGAATATAGATAAGGGTGATATTAAAAATATATGTAAGAATGTTCTGTACAACATAATGTCAATAACTGGGCAATCATCTATTTCATTATTTTCTAAAGTGCACATTTAGATGAGATGAATGGCTTCTTAAGGAAATGTCAATTATTAAAATTGATTCAAGAAGAGGCAAAGAATCTAAGTAGATCAATAAACTTAGACAACATTAGAAAGACCAGCAAATACTCCTTTAAAAAAAACATAAGCACATGATTTATAGCAAAGCCTTCTAACTTTTCAAGACAAGAATTGCTGTCTCTAATAAATTAAGCATCAAATAAGGTGAAATTATTCCTCCCTCATTTCCAAGAAACATGTTGACATCAAAACACAAGTAAATTGGTAGGTCATATTCATTCAGGAACATAGGTATAAACATGCTAAATAACATATAACAAATCAAACCCAGTGGTATATTAAAGTACTAATTCCAATGAGATTTCACTATTTAATGTCAGATAAACCTATTCATATCATTCACCAGTTTGATCAACTAGAGAAGAAAGTGATGTATGATTGTTTCAACAGATACTTAAAAAACTTGATAAGATTAAATATTCATTTGTGAAATAAAATCAAAATCTAATAGCTGATTTTCAACAAAATGTGAAATGTACTAGTGAAATACAGATGCAGACTGTTTTAGATCTTGAATAGTTATGCTTTCTGTACCATCCTTGCTATACAACATTACACTTAGTACCGGAAATATATAATATTATATTATATATTAACTAATGGATTAAAACTTCAAGCAAAGAATATTGTCATTATTTGTACACACCACTATTATTTTCCTAGAAAATCAGACAGCAAAAGAACAGAACAAGAGAGAGCAGTAAACAAGGAATATATATATATATATATATATATATATATATTCAAAATTAATTAATTGAGAATTAATTTCCTTTAGTACATAATAATCACTTATAAGTATAATTAAGGTTTCCCTTTATAATAAAACAACATAACACTAAATATAATATTTATATAATACCATTAAAAAAAGCTGTAGTAAATCTGTTACCAAACATATCCCTGAAAAATAATTAGAAAGACTACTAGGCATTTACTGACATAGAAAGATTGCCAGTAACTACTCTAAAGTGAAAAATTGTTGTCATGGTGCACAGGATAAATTCTAGTTCTGTTTCTGATTTGAGATGTGCATGCAGATGATCCTCAAATTACAATGAGTCTACGGCTTTATGGCGGGTCAACATTCAAAATAAGTTGAAAATACCATATGCTAAAATACATTTACTGCAACCAATTTACTTAATAGCTTTGTTCAGTATAACTTACAGCACTCAGAACCTTACATTCACCTACATTTGGGCAAAGTCATCTAACCCAAGTCTATTTTATAATAAACTTCAGAATATCTCATGGAATTTATTGAATACTGCTTAGAAAGTGAGAAATATAATGATCATATAGGTCCAACGGTGACTTCTCTCCAGGTCCTGGCAACCGAGAGTTGTGTCTCTCTGCTACCACTCAGCATTATGAGAAAGATTATACATCAGATCACCAGTCTAAGAAAAGATTCAGGCTCAAAATTTGAAATACAATTTCTACTTAGCATGTGTCACTTCCATACCATCATAAAGTAAAAAATAAATCCTAAACCATAGAATCTCAAGTTCAGGACCATATGTATATTTGTATGGGTTTACATGTATTTAAGTAGAAAAGAGTCCAGAAGGTGCATGCTAACCTATTCATGAAGGATAATTTTGGGGAGAAAATTGGGATGGAGAAGGGGTGTAAAGAAATGCCTTTCTTTGCTTTGTATTCTCCTAGATTATTTTAATCTTTCATGTTGAAAATGTATTTATGCATTTCTTGATTTCCTGCATTCAGAAATAGTAGTTCATGAGAAGTAAAACAAAAGATTCTTTCATGTACAGTGGGAAAGTACCCAGTGCTTGCAAAACTGATCTGCAGCCCTAGGAAGTTCAGGGAGCTCTCTGAAGTGACTCTGTATTCTCCTGGGCTGCCTGGCTGTCTCCAGACACAGTCTGGTGTCCTCAGAGCCAGGCCTATCTCTGTGTGGTCCCCTGAACCTGGCCTCACTTGGATGCCTGTCTGCTTCCTGGGATGCTTCACTCCTGGACTGTGTTCCTCAGACACACATGCTTCTTCCTGACTCCATTCTGAGCGCCAGCTCCTCCTGGCAACAGAGGCTCATGCTTCTGTCTGAAGTGTGCAGAGTGCAAATGCCAAAATCCTGGGTTCTATGCCCCTGAGTAACAAGCAGCAAGAGGTTCTGTGGCCAGCAGTCAACCACCATGTCTCCTCATCTTCTGCCATCATCCCCTGGTCTTTCATGCCATAATCATCTCATACACCCAACTGTTTCTCATTAGAAGGAAGGTCAGGAAGGACTTGCTATTTGCTCTCTGCTGTTCCGTACCCTGCATCTGGAAGCATAGCTGGCCTCTCTGAGTCACTCAGTAAATAATTATTGGATGATTTTAGGAAGTCATGTGGCCAGTCTTTAAATTCACCAAATGCACTAAATTTCACGTGCTTCTGGGAATGTAGACACTGAGCAAACACAAAGGAGCTGTTTCCTCTGCCCAGCCCAGTCCTGAGTGACTGTGTCCCCAGAGCATCTGCACCCTTCATAATTAGAGCCCCAGTTGGAGCTGACTCTTCAGTTTCTGACCTCCAAGCACCAGAAGAAAAATTCCCTTCTCTTTCCTTGCAGACACTGTCTCATTTCTTAACCATAGAGATTTTGAACAATTCCTGAACCACCCATCTTGTGGGCCTCAGGCCGTTTTTCTTCTCTGAGCCTCTGTTTCCATTCTCTGAATAATGTAATCCCCAAATCCCCATGTCAAGGCAAGTCAGGACTTGACAGCGGGCCATGAGTGGCTTCCGGGACAGCAGCCACTGGATTTGCATTTTTTCCGCAAGCTTGATCTCATAAATTCTCCTTGCACGCCCCAGCTGAGGATTCATCAGACCAAAGATTTTCTATAACTCCTTTCCACAACCCAACTCAAGGAGAATTCCTAATGTTCTGCCCAGCCTCCGTGCTCCATGGGTTTCTTTCTCAGGGTTTTGCTTCACCAAAAATATTGATTCCTTGAGGGAAAAGCCACAATTGATTCAGCCGTCCCAAAGACCTTAGTGAGAAGAGTGACTGCCAGTCCAAAGCGCGGCCATCTGCATCCCAGCAGGAATCCGGGAGGACTTTGTTACAAGACGTAGCCGAACACAAGCCCACAGGTGGGGGCCCCTGGCTCAACAGCTTGCTGGCACTGAGTGAAAGAGAAAGGCAGCTTCCGCGTGTAGAGCAGAGAAGAACATATGGAAAGAAGAGCAGCACTCCCTTTGTGACTCATGAGCTCTTGGGAAAGAGCACAAGCTTCCCCTGCCAGGCCTCAGTCTCCTCATCTGTGAACTGGGCATCATCATTATACTTCTTTGGGCATTTCCTGGGCTACTATCTGAAACAATTATTATGTAAGTGCCCAGCCCACAAAGGGAGCCCAGTTACCATTTCCTTTCCCTCTGGATTTTTCCTATAATCCTGTAGTTAAGTTTTCCACTGACAAAACAAAGCATGCCACCACAGAGTTACAATGTGTGTGCATGTATTTTATATATGTTAGATATAAATGTGTTTTATATGTGCACATGCACACACGTAACTGAGAAAGTATCAATTCAAACAAAGATCTTTTTTGAGCACAGCCTCTATGCTTAGCACTGGGTCGAAGCAGGTAGTGAGATGACAAGGAAATCTAATAGAGGCCTAAAAGCTTATAATTTGCTTTGTGGACTTGAAAGTATATGTTGCCAGCCATTCACGCCCAATCCAGGTCACTCATTCACAGAAGTGCTGTAAGCAGTGTGGCCTGCTGCTGCTCAATGTAGGGGTGGACAGTGACTTAGCCTCATGAAGTCTGTTTCTGTATCTGTGGCATTGGCTTTGTAACATACCCCCCTTGGGTTGTTACTTGGCATTTAAAAAGCATAAATAAAATCAAGTCAGTGAAACATTTAATAATGTGCCTGGTGTGCAACCAACATGCAATAAATGTATTTTGAATTTTATAACCAAACAACCCTGAGATAATTAAATGCAACCACAGTCAACACACAGCAAAACCTTCAGAGATGGAAGTGAGTGTAAAGTGCCTGGAACCGCAGCCTGCTGAGCTGTCCCTGCGTGGTGAATCATGGCAGCTTTTACAGCTGCCCTAGATTCCTCCACAGCCACAAGGCAGGGTGCAAAGCAAAGCAGATAGATGCAGGGAGCGAGACACATTTGAGTCCTAAATCCAGTGTCACAAGGGCCTACTGTTGTTTAATGACGGTTTCTCCCCGCAACTCCTGCGGGTGTTCAGCCCCCAAAGTCATGTGTTAATGGTATAATGAGGGTGGAAAACTGCCATATAACTGTGGTTCTTAGAGACGGAGCCTTTGAAAAATTCTTGGGATTAGATAAAGCCATTAGAGTCAAGGCCCATGACTGGGTCCTGGTGGTTTTATAAGAAGAGCAGAGAACCATTTTGAGTGAGTGTGCCTGTGCGCGAGTGCGCGCGCGCGCACACACACACACACACACACACACACACACACACATGCACACAAGCATGCATACACATGCAGGATCTTCTACATTACTCTGGAACTCTGCCAGCAAGAATCACCAGATGAGGCTATTCGAACTGTGGCTCCAGAACTATAGGTCAAACTAAACTTCTTTTCCTTATAAAGTAGCCTGTCTTAGGGTATTCTGTTACAGTAATAAAAATGAACTAAGACATTGGTCTTCACAATCCCCTGCCCACATTTTCCCTTTCTATGAATTGGCAGTAGTAATAATCACTTCTTCTCCAGGTGGTTGTGAGGATGATACGGTGTGGGATGTGTAGTACTGGGAAACAGTGCACATCAGCAGACCTGAGCAAATGTCATCAGGAGCAAAGCCATTCTCAGTGACACAGCGAGAGACCCAGTCCTGTCTCTGTCTAGGGATGGAGTTTCCTGGGGTGCTCATTAGGATCAGAGAAAAGAATCAAGCTGGTGAACAAATGGACTAAAGCTTCTTCACACATGCAGCATGAAGGATCCAGGGGTGACAACCACCTCCCCAGCCCTGCTACCTTTAACACCATGACCTCCTAGCTGTGTGGCACAGAGACATCCCAAACCCCTGAGAAATTCATGGGACTGTCACCAAGAAAAGGTGGGTGGGGGGATGCTGGAGGAGCTACTGGCCCCTCGGGGCAACTGGTTACGTACAACAAAAGGGAGGGTAAACAGAGAAGCTCAGAAAAAGGCAAGACATCAAGACTAGAAAACAGAACAAGGGAAGCGAAGCACCTGCCTGACCCTCAGGCAATCGATGGTTGGGAGGCAAGTGGCAATAATCCTGGTGATAGCTTCTGGTGATAGCTGAATTTCTCAGTACTTACTCGTATGAAAGCTGTTGAGTTTTGTCTTTTTTTAACTCACACAGCAATCTTCTCACACAGGTCCAATCTCTGTGCCTACTGCACAGTTAAAAACCCAAGATTTAGAGGGTCAGCTTGCTCACTCAAATTACCAGGAGAAACCGCGGAGCTCAGTGGGCCAAATGGCCTAGTTCTGAGTTTAACTCTTCATACCCAAGAATTGATGGAGGGATGTGTCCCAAATGAGGATCTGGTCTGTTGGGCCCAGAAGGGGGAGTAGGTGTCAGGAAGGTCAACACCCAAGTCCCCAGCCCAGTGTACCGGGAGGCCCATTATAATCAAATGCTCGCCTTCAGCACCAGCTGTAGTGAATGAAACCTAAGCTAAAATTAAGCCTTGCCTAAGCCTTTTTGTAATTCAGTTATAGAGTCATTAAAAGACAAAAAAACCTTCCAGATACAGTCGTTGACCATATGCTCCATGTTCCCCAGCTCCTGAAGGCATGCTTTTACATTTTCATTATCCCCAGCTCAGTGAAAATTGCCATTTCTGATAATTGATAAAGAACTCTCCCTCAACCTACAAAACCTATTTTTTCTATCTTCAAGAAAACAGGATGTATAATTATAAGAACCTAATTAACAGATCTTTCAATAAAACATCAGGCTTCTTGGGCTATGTTTGTGGTGTTGGACTCAAAGGCACCCAAAATTCTACTTACACAATATTATAATTATCATAATCAATCATGCTACCCCTACAGTGCTACACGGAGATCTCTTTTTCTAGAAGGAAAACAAAGAATTTTTTTCCATGGCAAATAATTAGGATGAGAGGCAGTCAGCATAGTGATCTGAGTCACATAGATTAGACCTATCCTGGTCCTTCCCTGGCTAGTTGTGTGACCTTGGGTAACTCGTTCAACCTTTCAGAGTCTTAGTTTCTCCACCTATAGAAGAAACTCTGGGGTTAAAATGATTTCTATCACACAGCTGTGTAAAATTAGCAAAAGAGCCCACGTAAGAGGAAGTCCCCAAATGTATTGCCCTAAGTAAGCACTCCCCAGCATACAGCATTATTTTGATGTCATCTTTAAGATTATTTCATTGAATTAGGATGATGTATTCAGAATGCTACTAATACATTGTGATTCCTCTTATCATATCCATGATCACTGTCCAGGCAAGAAGTTCACTTCTTAGACCAGAGAACATGGCCTGCTGCTCCTTCTTCTTTGCTGGGAAATATCCAGATCATAAAGCTTGGAGAGACCAGCTTAACTCTGTGGAACGTGGTTTTGCATCTCTGAGACTGGCTGATGTTCTCAGCCTCACGGGTCTGTTGTGTGTATGGTTAAAGTGAGTAAAATACCCTCTTCAGTGCTGCTCCGTAAATGAGTTTTACCTCTCTGGTGCCTACTGGTGCTCTTCACCTCTCTTCATCCTCCTGTGAGGGAAGGAGGGCAAGGATCCTAGCCCCACTGGGACAGGGAGGTGAACTGACCTCCTTCATATCACTAACTGGGTGAAACTGGTGTGCATGTTCAATCTCTGGTCCCACATTTGTGCTCTTTATAATTCTCCACAGCTATCTCATTCATTCACTCTAGGAAAATCTACTGCATGCTTTCCACATGCCGGGCGGTGGGCTGGGCAACTACACCAGTCCAGGCTTGACTTGAAGGCCTGACCAAGGCCAGTGGCAGCAGAGAACTTGAGGGAGGATGGTTTTGGGGCTTCCTGTTTCTATGCCTCCTCCTCCCTCTTGCCAGCTTCCTTTCCCTCTCATTTTCTTTTCTCCAGGGCTTCACCACCCACCTGTATAGCCTGCCATGTGCTGATGAAGTTAGTAATCAGGATGTCAGCTTTAAATACCAGCTAGTTCATGGGGAAAATCCTACCTGCCAAAGGAAAAAAAAAACCTAACAAGAGGAAAATTCCAGTTGGGCTAACCTAGCCCTACAGCCCGTGACACAGTTACAAAGCACCTACACATTTGTTCATTCTCAGAGCAGGCATTTATGAAGATTTGTCAGGTTTAGACATTGCTCAAGGCCAGAGATTGGCCAATTTTGCTATAAATAACATGATGGCAAAAACTGAAACCTTGTGAGCTGCTGTGGTTTCTGTTGCTATTACTCCACTCTGCTCTTGTGACATCAATAATACATAAACAAATAGGGCCAGATCTGTACCAAAAGCATTTAATTTACAAACACCAGAGGTTAGCTGGAGTTTGCCCACCTCTGCTCCAAGCGCTCAGAAGAGGATCAGGACCTTCCTCCTGGAAGTCCATGTATGAGAATAAGGCAGACCATAAGGCTGTGCTGCAACCAGAGATAGGGTAAAGGTACCATGATGATGATAATTAGCATCTCATTATGTATGAGTACCTGCTCTACTTCAGACATTTTTAATCTATGTGAGTTCATTTATTTTCCCAATACCCTTGGGAGGGTGATATTCTCTATCAATGTCTGCAGATGCAACTGAGGCTCAGAAAGCTGACCTGACTTGGATGGACTGCATAGCAATGATTGATGAGGCTAAGGCTGGGAGAGGCGTGTCTGATTCCAAAGCTCGTATTTGGAGAAGCTGCATCTGTGGGTGCTCAGAGAAGGGAAGAGGAGTCATAGCTCAGCCAAAGGGCAATGCTTATACCGCAATTTCAGTACGTGCTGCTCTTCCTGGGCAGTGAGGGCCTTAGGAGCACATGCAGAGGCTGGGACTGAGAGTAGATAGCACCTCCGAGGGTGAGCAAGTGGAAAACTCCTCCCTCTCACGTCTCTGGATGAAGGCGACATTGACTGGAGGATCCATCTTTGGACTGGGAGCACATGAGGATGGGTCTGGCTTAGGTGCTGGGCAGTTGGCTAGTTGTTTCACCAAAGGACACACAGGGTACTTGATGAGATCAGAGAAGACTCTTCACATTCCTATTTTATCCTTGTCTCCCTCATCTTCCTGAGAGATTTCCAGCTGGTACATTTACCCTCACCAGGATTCTCAACTTTCCAGTATTTTCTGGCCTATGCTCTACTTCCAGCTCCCATCAAACAACTGATCCCTAAGGCCCAACAAACCAAATTCTACACAGTTCATGGAGCAGAGGACCCTCGTATCCCTGGGGTCACTTGGCTGATGGAAGACAATCCTTCTGCAAGGTACTGTCTCTTCAGGTGACCAGGTTTGGTGAGGGTGATGACACTTCTTTACAGATGAGATGATCCACATGAAATGCTAACATTATTCTTGCCACTCAGGAAGTGCACAGTAAATGGCACATGATATACAACAGTGATTGGCCTATACATTTACTCAGAAAGAATGAGTGGATTTTACTGCTATCACTTTGTTTATGGAACTCCTTCAATTCTATATTACAATGTAACTCATGTCCTCACAACAATTGGAGAAGCAGGTGTCATTATTGCCATTTTAAATGTGAGGAAAGTAAAAACAATCGAAACATTTCCCAAATGTCATTCCATTTACTCATTGAACATTATTTTATTAGGTATTAAACCTACCATGAACCAGGAGCTGACAAAAGGACCAGGAATACAGCAGTAGACAAAACAAAATCCCTGCTCTCATGGAGTTGACATTTTTTTGGGAAAAAGCACACAGTGAACAAACAAAGCTATGACATATCAGGGGTGACAGGCAAATAAAGCTGGGAAGAAGAGAGACTGCGGTGACTGAGGGCTTGTGGACAGGGGAAAATGAGGGGTGAGACGCCTGGCCCCAGCAACAGTAGTGATGGGGGAAGATGTCTATGATGCGGTTGGAATCCCAATTATAGAGGGCCTGGTAGGCCATTTTTCAGACTGTGGATTTTGTTCTAAGCAATATGAAAAGTCTCTAGAATGCTGTGTTAAGAGGTTTTGAGTGAATAAGAAGGTTCAGAGGTGAGCCCAACCTTTCCCAGCTCATGTTGCCTCCACCCCACACACCCAGGTGTCTGAGGACATGCTGGCTCAGAGGCACAGCTGCGAGAGGAAAGTGACCTCAGCAACACCGTGTCCCTCCCTCTGTTGCATGCAGAGAAAGCTGCATCGAGAGTGGAATAGGCTTCCCAGCAGCTCAAGTCAGAGGAGAGGTTGGAGTGCATGCTACGTTCCCAGGAAAGAAGGCCGCATCCTCCCTCCCCTCGGTGAATGAGGGATAGGGCAGGTCATCTGACTTACACAGGTGTCTGCAGCTTTAGCCTCAGCTATCACAGAAAAAGGTTAGAGAGGAAGAAGGGTGCCCTTTAAGAAACATCAACAAAGAAACATTCATTTTCTACTAAATCCTGACTAGTAAAAGCAAAAGCAGTGAACACATCCATAAATAATACATCATTTTCATCCTTTGTGAATCCATCCTGATTTCAGTCTTTCCCAATACACCCTGCAAATGTGCATACAATAGCAACCATCAAGGTTTGCTTATTCCTTTATTTTACTAAGTGGGTGTGAACGGTAACCAAGGTTTTGGCTCATTAAGATTAGTTTTTAAAAGTGATTTTAATTAAGGCCAGAAATGCACAAATCAAATGGAATTAATCTTTATCTCTATTCACCCCGCAATAGCACATATACAAGTATACTAGGAATGAAATGTAGTGGCCTTTGATCGCATGTTAAAGGGTTCCAGCCCACAGGATTGATTAGTGTGCAGATTGCTTTTTCCGAAACATTTGCCACATTGGGATGGGCAAAGAAATGAGGGAGAGAGGGCTCCAAAGAGGGACACATTTTAAATCATTGACATTAAGCTTGCTGCTAATCTGTTTCTGAATGAATTCATGTATGTGCCATGGAAATATGCAAGGAATTTTAAGGAGACAGGAAGCAATATATTCCTTTTGACAGTATCTGAATGCCTGAAATAGGTTTCCAGACCTCTTCTCAAGCAATGTGCCTAAAGTGTGTCATTACCCTTCAGAGCTGCTAACTAAAGAGATGTATATAAGAGAATATGTGTGGTAGGATTTGTCCTATATTCAGAAAGATGAATTTAAAACATTCATTATCTCAATTCTTCTCTTGGGGGAATAAAGCAAGCTGTCAGCATGCCCAAAAACTCGCTGTGTCTGTTTGCAAGCTTTTTCTTTTGTATATTTATTTAAAGGAAAGCGATCACAAGGGAAGCCTGAGCCTGTTACATTGCTTCCTACCATCATGGCTTTGTACATACTCATCACTTTGTCTTGGATGTTGTTGTCCACTATTTCTGCATAAAGAACATCTTTAGAATCCAGCACAGAATTCACAGTGGTGGCAAACCTACGGCATTCACGCTACAACTGGCTGTTTATCATTGAAATCTCTAAAAGTTTTGCCATCATTAGATGAGGGTATGGCTAGTTAACTCCTAGCAGATATCAATCCTCCCGGAAGCAACAACTACGAGCTATGGATGGAATGTTAACAGCACTACATGAAAGACTGTAGAGAGTATTTCAGAGCAAGTGAAATTCTGGAAGAGAGCCAAAATATAGAAAGGCCTAGAACAGGATCAACTCCCCCAATTTTGCAGCTTCATTCTGAGGCTGGGCTAAGATTGAGAACTGGCTGAAGAGCTACCGTTGATAGAAAACCCACCATCTTTCTAAGGAGCTGGAATAGAGAGCCTGGGGTGGTCCCAGATACCAGAAAGTGAGCAGGAAGAAAGACGAGACCCAGAGCGGGACAGCTCTAGCTATTCTGTGTCTGCTTTGTGAAGGAATCCACCCAGCTGTCTGAACCATTCACGTGTGAAAGGCTCAAAGAAACTCAAATAAGCTTTAAACATTCCCATGAAAAGGGAGCTACCAATCTTTACAGGCCAAAGACAGTAGTTTTAATGTTAACTATCTGCTGTAGCAAAAACATCAACATGTTAGGTTGAAATGGAACAGAAACCCTGAATTTCCACAATTTCCACAGTAACCAAAATATCCAGGATTAAATCAAAGTGACTCAATATATGAAGAACAAGAAGATTGTAATTCATTAGCAAGGAAAAAGAAAAATCAGTAGTGGTCAACCACAATATGACTCTAATGTTGAAATTATTAGAAGAAAACTAATTGTGCTCAATGAAGTATGAGAATATATGCTAACAGATAAAAAGAAATGCATCAGAGAAAGTGTGTGTGTGTGTGTGTGTGTGTGTGTGTGTGTGTACGTGTATACCAAGTAGAAATTTCAGGCCTGAAAATCACAGTATCTAAAATCAATATAATATTAGCTGGATAATGTTGAGTTTCTAGCTTTAGCTTAGATAGAGCTCAAAAGAACACACATCTCACTTTTTTGAAAACCACAAAATAACAGCCTATCTTAAAAATTAAAACTTTACTACATGCAGATGCTGGGTGTATCATACTCAAACAACGGAATACTTAAGATAAAACTACTTCAGAGGTATCCAGAGGGAGAAACCACACATTACTTGTTCACGTGGTGGGAGATAAAAAAAATCTCTGGAGATTTCTCACTAGGAACTATGCAACTCAGAAGACAATGCAGTAATATGTATAACATGCTAAAATCAAAATGTTGTCAATGCAGAACTTTTAACACAGCAAATATATCTTTCAAAAGATATATTAAAAGAAAAGTCAAGAGTTTTTCAAACAAAAACAGACAACTGACTTCCAACATACCTTCACTACAATAAACTTATCAGACAGAAGGAATATGATGTCAGGCAAAAACGTGACTCTACAACAAAATGATCAAAAGACAGAAAGTGAGTAAATAGTTAAACATAAAAATTATTTTTCATAATTTTAACTGCATTAAATGTTTTTTTTTATTTTTTTATTTTAGAAACATAAAAGTACAAAAACATATTGACAAACAGACACCCATTATCATAGAAAATAGTACAATCACAACTAATCTATAGACAAGGTGATATGGTCTCAACAGTAGTTGTTGCTTTATCCATTGATATCTTCGAATTGTAGATGTATGGACCCATATACAGACATGCAAATT